>JBAGKK010042195.1:0-10467 GCA_037177015.1 Euceroptres primus | reverse complement strand
TTGTTGGGCCCCTTTTTGGTTTTATAAAGAAACATTTCAAGGTGTTGGTCCAAATTTGGTCGGTGGATTCTTGGGTTCCTTTCGAAAGTTTACATATTATCAATTAGAAATGCCTACAGTCCAAATTATCGCATACACTGAGGAAAAAATTTATTATTATGAGTTCTTGTCAATGTCTTCTCAAGTGCAGAAGAGACCTAGTCGCAAGACCGCTAGTATGGACTAAGTTAAGTACAGCGGTTAGTCAGCAGTAAAAACAAATTTCTTAAAGACAAAGAACAATATACGACATATCCGCTGAGCACAAAACACGTTAAAATTAATTTAATGTCAAGTTTAATAAAAATGAAAAATGGAACTTTCTATGTCGAGAATGATCTTCCGTTTCAGCCCACTAAGCGGCTAGCCGCTTTCTTCTTGGCACTCCAAAAAGCATCGAACTATGGGGCATATGTTAGGTAAAACTGCTGTTTGTCGAGAAAGAGCTAAAAGCGTTTTTCTCGAACTGACATTTTCAAAACGGTCGCCACGATTACTCAAGAATCAATAGTCCGAATAACTTCCAATTTGAAAACCATCTTCAGAAACAATTTCTCTATCGTCTGAGCCTCTGAAAGTTGTTTTAAAAAACAATTGACAACATGACCGCCAAAATATACAAAAAAACTAGTTTCTTGGTGTTTCTGTTTATTATTTACCCGCCATTTTGTCAATTATTTTTTAAAACAATTTCCGGAAGTTCACATGATAATGCTGGTCAAAAAAATATGACCTATGTGTTCATGAGTTTTCATTTCTAGAGTAGTTTTCTATGCTGAATCCAAATCTGTCCTCTGTTTCTTCTCAGCGCGTTAGGTTTTTGAGATTTTTTGAGTTAAAACTTATTTCGAAAAATCACAAATCGTATGATAAAAGGTTCTACAAAAATTTTCAAACTGAAAACAGTACATGATTTCGATGCGCCTTTTAATGCATAATCTAACCATGGCTTTGTTTTTTCGATATCTTGCACAGTTCCTGAGATAATTGAAAAAACTAACAAAAACACGAAAAAAATGGTTTTTTAAAAAACCTTATATTTAACTGAATATCATTTATTTTTTAGCCAACTGCATGTCATTCTCTTATTTTTTGATGCAGAAAAAATTTCAAAAAAGTTTATAGTTCCAGCTGTAACTGTTCAAAAGTTGCATGGCAGAGAAGTTGTCTCTTTCTGTAGAGTTGACAGTTTGACGGTTTACAAGTACTTGAGGAGAATCATTGTACTGTTTCGTGTATCCCATTGCATTAAAGTCTGCAATATTTGCAATATTTACAATATTCACAGAGTTCAGAGTATTTACCAAGTTCAAAATATACCTTCTTTATTATTGGTTGTTAGCCCCTGTCGAAAAATGATTATAATCTGCTACTACAGACTAGAAACTTTTTTTCTTGCATGCTCGACGATCTTTTTGTTTATTAAAACCAAAATGTATTTGTAATGTAAAATGTAACCAAAATGCATTTGGTTTATCAGTCATGAGACTCCAGCAGTAGACTGCTAAAGCGTTCACACTCCATTTACCTTGGTACCTCTTTTCGATTTAGCGATGTCTTGATGAAATCTTTTCCCGTATTCATCACTAACTGCTCCCAAATTTTCTGGGAAGACGTCCAAGTGAGAATGAAGAATGTGAATCTTCAGTGACATGTTCACTTTCATTTCTGAGGATAAATGAGTGATTTTTGAGCCACGCTCATTTTTCCTGGTTCTAACGTATTTCGGTCTGGTCAAACTTTAACATTATAATGTTGGTCTCGTGCTCTGCTGTCCCAATTTCATAGAAAGAAACAATGTTTTGTATAGCCAGATTGCAATCCGGAAAGAATCCCTATGAGTTTAAAATCGCCACAGATGGACCACTCATATGATTTGTAATTTATTTGGCAAGTAAAAATTTCATAAGAGCATATCATTCTTTCATATTGATGGCATGAGCGATGGGTATTGATGGATATTGATTTTCATTGTGCAAGAGAACAGCCTTCAAACTATGTTTATTTGCATCAATGAATAAACGCCAATTCCCTAGCTGGTATTCATGACCAAGGCTCTGCATAAGCCCATTTACATCGGTACAATAAACGAGAGTATCTTGACTGGAAAAAAATGTAGTGAAATCTTTTTCTCGATTTCGGTAAGAGGTTTTTACATCTTTTTTTAGTAAACTTTTTGTCTTGAGTCTAGAGCATAAGATTGCAGCCTCATTTCTCGATAAATTCAGGTCCCTTATCAAATCATTCAATTCATTCTGGTCGATCAATTCTGGCAAGTTTCTGATCGGCTTATATTCTAAGGTTTCATTTTCATCAGCATTGATTTCTTCTGCTTTGCGTTTTGCACAATTTCCCGGGATAGAATCGTTATGGTCATGAGCAGCTTTTGTCACGGCAGAAACATTAGGGTAAATAATGTAGTCCTTTTATTTCGATGAGTAGCCTTTCACATCTGTTAAACAGAAATAACAGTCATCGATATCATTCTGAGGTTTAGTCCAAAAAGTAGGAAAAGTAAATGTAAAAAGACGATCAAAATTCCCTAGATATACTGACCTTAATTTAATCGCACAATTTGAACAGCAGCTGTTGGGTATCCAACTTTTTTCTCCATTCTTTGATTTAATCTGAAAATATATCTCGTAGCCTTCTCGCACTGCAGGAGAAATGTTTTGTCTCTGTTTTTGTGGGACGAGAAAACCACAAACGTAGCAAAAGCTATCGGGATGATTTTTGCAGCTGTGATCCATTTTATATATTGGAGTTGAATAGAAATAAATTCAAGTTTTATAGTACATAGCATATGCTGTGACTCCGCAGAGAGCTGATGTATTTAGCGTAGTGGAGAGGAGACGCGCATGCACCATGTACACTTTTCTTCCAAACGAAGCTCTGTATCAAGTGTGCAGCGACGTCGCTGTGAATATTGTAAATACTAAAGAATAAATGATATTCAGATAAATATAAGGTTTTTTGTATAACCATTTTTTTCGTGTTTTTTCAGTTTTTTGAATTATCTCCGGAACTGTATAAAATATCGAAAAAAACAAAACAATCAGTGGATTCTGCGTTAAAAACGCACCGAAATCATGAATTGCTTTCCGCCTAAAGATTTTTTACACCCTTTTATCATATGATTTGTGATTTTTTGAGAAAATTTTTAACTCAAAGGTTTCAAAAACCTGACGTGGTGGAAAAAAACAGAGACCAGATTTCGATTCAGCACAGAAAACTACTCTGGAAATGATATATCTTATTCCATGAACACATAGGTCATATTTTGTTGACCAGTTAACCAGATAGGCGTTGATAGTAAACCGCCTAAATCACTTTTATTTAGATCATTTTTGTGTGTACTGGCGGATGGCTATCGTTTACCTTTGCAAAAAAAAGAATCTTTTTCGTTTGGACTGTAGCATCGCCATTTTGGAAAAGTTTTGAACTTTTTTTCCTTAAAAATACTCGATATCAGATTCGTAATTAAACGTGCAATTTTCATTAGGATATGTAAATCGGTTTTTTCACAATCCCTCCACATAAAATCTTAAAGTTTTCAGAAGATTTTACGTATATAAGGTCCGAAAATTTCACCCCCTTTACCTCGGTAACTTTTTGATTAAACTGATCAATCTTTTTAGCTGAAGTACCATCCAATATGACTAAACTGTATGCGAATTTGAGCACAATCAGAGAACTTCATTTTTTGGGCTAAGTGCACTTGAGAAGTAATTCCGCATATCTATGGTTCAGCTGAAACACACCCATTTTTCTATACTTAAGAGCTTTGAGTTTTAAAGTAAATAATATGATAGGGTAATCAGTAAAATTGTTGGCCTCCCGTAATGATTGGTCTTTTCCTTAAAATATGCCTAATAAAACATTATTTCCAAATAAGATTACTAATAAATAGTGCAAGACTTTCATCGGTAGACTCTGCGCTATTTATTACTAGTTGTATTTCCGTGTATTTCTTAATAAATGTACGGTTTGAAGGTGGCCAATCATTATTTAGGGCGGCCAATCATTATACTGATTTCCATATTTATTCGTAACATACGTGATTTTTAATCATTCACCGTGTTAGGGAGCAATGAAAATCCCTTTGAAGTTTTTTGAATGAGTTTCTTGAACCGATAGACAGCCGATATATAGACTACGAATAAATCGGACGAAAAGACATCTTAAGCGCCATCTTGGTTTTCGGGTTTCTGGTCAAGATTTTGGAGTGAAAACAGGGATCTTTTTATTCAGATGGGTTCAAATACCTTGATAAAGTTGTTTCTCCAATTGTTATATAAAATGTTTCTTGTAGCTCCGACAACTACAAATTAGCCTAGTCTACAAGTCCCGTACAATAATAGAGAGAACTCAACTTGCTATTAAAGCAATACTTTTCTTTCCGTCCATCATAATATTTTCTTCTTAATATTTCAGAACAGTGTTACTTACGCGGCGTGATATATGATCACGGCGAAAAGGTATCACCAAAGCAATGTGTTGAATGTGATTGCTACGACGGTAGTTTTACTTGCCAAAGGTTTGACACCGAAACGAGATGTCCACCATTACCATGTCCATTGAGCAAGCAGATCAGCGGAGCTGAACAATGTTGCAAATTCTGTCCAGGTACAATGTAATATAATTTTACATAATTATTTATTAGTCATATGAAGAATACTTTCCTACACAGATTGATCTTTAATAAAGTGAAGTTGAGTTTAGTGAGTAAGTTATAGTTAATTAAAGGTTTATTAATTGCAGAAATGTTATCTTCACTAAACCACCCCATAGTATTTTAACAAACTGCGAATTTGAAACATGTACTGTTTTATTATTGTTCTTCTTATTATTATTATTCTCCCTTCAATTACACTTTGGGTCAAAATTACCCAAGGGTTTTCGGTTTTTGCTTTGTAACTTTAAGGCATAGGGCAGAGTGACTTCATATAGATAAAAAAAGTTTCGACCTTATAATAGTTAAACATTTTACAGAAAAAAGAAAAGTATTAGGTACCAAATTAGAGATAGAACATTCTTTAAAAAAATATCAGTAACGTAATAAAGATTATATCAGATATTTATCCGTATTTAATCTTTCACAACACTCACAACATTAATTGATCGATATTTCAACTTTTCTCATCAAATAGCGATTTATCACTGTTACTTTTAACTGCTTTTTCTTGATAAAAATAATATTTTTAAATATGTTGCAAAAAATATACCAGCTATTATCTCTATCGTATTTACTGTTAGATTATGTCCGCCACTTCTGTTAACTTCAGATGCTGAAAAATTCTATTAAAATAACTAGTCCTTTTAAGTTGGCAAAATGCGCGGGTCATTTGAAAAACTTTTGATTGTTTTTTTCACGAATTTTTCAGGTCGGAGAAAATGACACGAACAATAAAAAAATTCTAATTACGTTGTTTGAGGAAATTAAAAGTCTGTTTCTGTGGAACGTTTTAAAGCCAAGTTTTCCGCGAATGCAAGGGACAAAAGAAACAGTTGTAAAAAATCCTACGGCAGCAAAAATGATGAAATTTTCAGAGGTAAAAAGTTACGTCGTCATATCGAAAACACATTTTTTATTTTTTTATTTAATAACGGAAAGTAAGTGGTAAACTGTATTATCACATAATTTTTTTAAAATTAATTTTACTTATCCGGCTCATCACCTATCCGGCTTCAGAGCAGAAGGCCTGCAGTGTCGGTACCATTGGGAATTTTTCTATGTACTTCTACCAAGGCTCTGGAGGTCTGGAACCCACCTTAAACTGTAGGTCTCCTCAGAAGAGGTTAGTTACCGCCCAGGAAAGAGACTCCATTTCGAGGGAAAAATTGTTTTGTGGGTCATTGGTCGACTTTGAGAGGCTCGGAAAAGCGTTAGCGATTTGCGTGGGAAAAGGTTCCATGTCGAGGGAACTATCGCTCGCTGGTCGCTAGAAGTTTCCGAGTAATGAGCATACACGCACATACGTGCAGACACACGTACACACATTATACATTACGCACCAGGACAATACGCTGAACGTGGTCACCTAACTCGATGATCTCAAAAAGGATCGCTCCAACCACTCTACCTTACCCGGCATTTGAGTTCCGGGGCTAGTTCTGGCATAGTCTCAGGATGGCTAGCAAAAAGCGGAGCCTCTGTACCCCCGCCAGTCGTGCCTGGGGGGGGGGGCTAGGGAGGCTGCCAAATGTCCCAGTGACATGAAACTCACTTTGCTTTGCAAAGAGGTACGCTTTGGCTACTGTGCTATGTGGCACGCTTGACAGCTGACAAATGTAGTTTCGAGAACGTTGAAAACAATGAACACCTAGATCACCTGGGTACGCTTTGGCTACTGTGCTATGTGGCACGCTTGACAGCTGACAAATGTAGTTTCGAGAACGTTGAAAACAATGAACACCTAGATCCAACTGGGTTAGCGTGTTCAGGTTCATTGTATTCCCGGGAGAAAAAAAAACAAGAGTATATTGGGCATATAGCCTGAGTGCTAGAGGATGCCGGCAAGCTCCTGAGACCTCTTCGCAAACATTGCAAAGAAACAAACAAAGAACTTTGATCCATAATTTTATATGGGGATTATGGTGTCATTTAGTGAAAGCTTGAAGTCTCTTCTGTAGATTCCGAAGGTTAGTCCATTCGAAGAAGCATCCGCTTAAATTTGGCATGAGTCGAAACAAGGTCTAAAGTCATGTTGACCCTCTTCTTTCAAAAAAGAAAGAAAGTATCTTATCTTAAGAGGACCATCCTCAATTTTTGGCAAAAAGAATTAAAAAGTTAAAAAGTTGTGACATTTCCCAAAAAGGTCGTATTTCTAAAGTTGATTCATTCAAGAGTTTTTTTATCCTGTTGTTTTTCGATTATTTATAATATTATTAAAAACACATTTTCATCAACGTTTGAAGTGTGTTCCATAGTTTCTTCATTTAAATCGGACGAGCAGTTTCAAAATGTCAGTCATTTTAAAAAACGATAATCGAGAGGTTAACCTTTTTTGTGAACGCCCTGGAAACCCAAGTTATCCTCATGTCCAGTCAAATTAGGATTCCTGCTGGAACAAAATGTATTCAAAGATTTTTTTTTGTAAATGCTTAGGTAAACGTCTTAAGAGTGAACGTTAAACGACTTTGAAAATGGCCGAATGGTTCCGACATTTTTCTAAGTCCAAACCCCCAAAATTTTCGGCACGGAAAGATATGTATATTTAATTTTAATTTTTATTGAAATGAAATTAAATTATACTTACGGGTACTGTCGTGGTTCAACAGTCGACAGAATTTTGTGAATTGTTGATAGGACAAAGTTTCGACTGAAAGTATTCCATAAATTCGGCCGAAACAGGTGAAAATTTAAAAAGAGATAGCCCATAGGAGAAGCCACACTTGACAAAAATATATTTACTGCACAACGCCCACACTTTTGACGAAATCGGAGCGCAGCACAGTGGTTGAAAATCGTGAAAGCTGGCCAAAATATGAAAATCATTTCAGATTTGGGAAAAATGCAGTGCCCTTTAGTTTAAAGTATCGCTGATTACGAATTTAAAGTCAATTTTCCAAAAAACAAAATGGCGGATTTAAAATGGCTGAAGTATTTTGCAAAAAGTTATAAGAAATCATTAAAAATCAGCATGCAGGGGTTTCGATGGTCGCTGATTACGAATCGAAGGTGACTTTCCTAAAAAACAAAATGGCGGATGAATTTGACAAAAAGTGATTGGATTTCTGTGAAATTCGGTATACACGGCTTCTGTAGGTCGTTGATTTCGAATTTGCAGTTATTTTTTCAAAAAACTAAATGGCGAACTCAAAATATCTGACGAATTTCACAAAAAGTCTATTTAGTGAAAATATTTAGTGAAAATCGGTGTATAGAGTTTCCGAGGGTCGCGGATTACGAATTCGAAGATAGCTTTCCGAAAAAAAAAATGGTGCATGCAAAATAGTGGAGATATTTTACAGAAAGTGAACAAAATTAAGTAAAAATTTGTTTCAAAAGGATTTTTTTCAAGGTGATGGTAATAAAATTTCATTTGACTTGAAAATTTGTTCGTTTATTTGCGTTACAAACTTAAGTTTACTGTCGTGGGCATGTGGAACCAAGGATATAATTCTACAAATTTTCTTGTTGTTGCCAAAGAATATTCTTCAAATTTTTAAACGTTGATAACAAATTCACAAGAAATTGCTCATAAAATCATGTAAAATCAATCAATGATATCGTTATCAACTTCCGTTATGGCAGCTGAAATTGAGGAAGTTTGGAAAAATCATCGTGCGGTATTTCCATCGTTCGTACTGCCATACCCTTGTTTCAGCTGATCTAATAGGAGCCCTAATTTCACACGGAAATCTTTTTGAATTTCTTCTTTACGTTTTTAACATTATTCTTTGTTTTCTTTGCGAATTTGCTTTTTTTATTTTCAATCTGTATGACAAGTGCAACAACCATTCAAAAAAAAAAAAAAAAACGAATCCATGCATGCAAACAAGTGATTCCAAATTGTAAATTTTCATAATCGATTTCTTTCGCCAAAACTTTATTTATTGTTAAAGCCAGTATATAATTGACGTTTATCTTCCTGTTATCAATGATCTTTTTGAATGGCTTGAGATTTTTTTGCTGTTCCGTCATTTCATTAACAACTGTTTTTGTACTTTCTACAGTTTCACGTACGCATTCAATTTTGATAGGCCTACAAAATCGAGGGGAGGAAGGTTGACGATTTTTCCATATAATATCATAATTAGTTGCTGCAATAACGAATTCAAGCTGCAAGGGATCTAAAGATGTGAAAAGTATGTTTTCATCTGTTTTACTTCCATCATCGTTTTCAAAAGTTTGAATTTACTCTGGCCGGAAATTCCATCGCGTCCCCATTTACAGATTATTTCAACTTGATAAGTTTTTTCGTTCAGAAGGCTTTGAATGACGTCAACTTAAGCTAAACGTACATGTTCTACTGTAATATCTAGTGTGGTCTGCAGATTTACTTCAGCACAGCATTCAGTAACAGTAATTTCCGATCGATTAGAATAGCATTTTTGTTTAGCTTTAAGAAGGTGATGGTAAGGCAGATACAAAGCACAATTATTTTTCAAGCTCACTTTTAGAATTCCTGAATATTGATATTTTGTTAATTTTTTATCGATCAAAACTGCGAGATCAGCTTCAGAAGACAAAGTTTTTTTAGGTGCTTGATCAGTTTCGGTAAAAGATAAGGGAGCACTTGTCCATGCTGCGTTCGTTTTTGAAAACTTGTCTTCTATTCTATGCGCCTCTTGCCACTTGGATTTGATTTTTGGAATCAATCTTCCCAGTCTTTTTTTGTCATCCTCCGATAATGTGAACTGGGGACTCTTGTTTTTCAATTCTTTTTCAATAATATCGTAGCAATCTTAGTATGAACTTTCCAAAAAGTGCCCTTTGGTTAGTAAAAAAATTTCTTTTCTCGTTAAATTCAATTCAGTAGCAGAATTTTACAACTTTGAAAAAAAATTATTAGATGATTGTTATTAATCTTTGATCAAAATAATTATAATTGTTATTAAATATGTTAAATCATTGACAAAAAGTCATTATTTCCACAATTTAAAACCCCGGTTCCAGCTCATAATTTGATCGAATGTGTAGATTTTAAGTGACTAACATTTTTATACGTAGAATTTGTTATGACACTATTCTTATTAAAATTGAAAGTGGCAAAAAGTTGCGACTGAGTTTTTGATATGTATTACTTGTGAGTGATGTGAATATTAGAAAAAAATTTGGAAGCAGGGTCTCGCGGGGTTTTTTATAAATTCATTTTTTAATAAATATTTGAGGTGGTAAACTTGGAAATTTTTAAATTTAATTAACCAGATATTAATTTAGAATGTTCTATAACTGTGTTTAATGGTTGATACAGAATAATCCTTGAAAATTTTTGAAAACTTTTAAAATCTTTTGAAATCAGTAAATATTTTCTGAAATTCATTGAAATCGTTTAAAATCCGTGGAAGTCGTTCATATTCATTAAAATCTGTCGAAATCTTTAGAAATCTCGTGAAATTCATTGGAATATATACAAATATCATGAAATCCTTTACAATGTTTAAAAACCCACTGAAATCCTCTAGTGATAGGTGAAATCCTCTACTGTCCAGTGAAATCTTTTGAAATACGTAAAAAACATTTCAAATCTTTCAAAGTCTATGGAAATCTTTCAGAATCCTTTAAAATCTGTTACACTTGTAACATTCCAAAAATTAATTCTTAGAAATCGCTAAAAATCGGGTGAAGTCTGATCAAGTTCTTAGCAATCTCTTAACATTTTCTAAAATCCTTTACAATTCTTGATTTTCGATTATTTTCAGTGACAATTTTCGGTTGAACCAAAACCGTTGGTTATAACACGCTGCTTGATAAATTAAACA
>JBAGKK010042194.1:0-28814 GCA_037177015.1 Euceroptres primus | reverse complement strand
TAAAATAAAATAATTGATTAATTTCCGTTATGTAATACCATTTTATTCTGAGTAATTAAAAAAGAAATATATTTTTTCACGTATTAGAAAATTAAAGATCTTTTATCTTTATTTTTAGTTAATTATATTCACTGGAACTCTATAAGTCAAATGTTGTCTTTCACGACTTCGAAAATGAGAAGTTTGATTTACGTATTGGAGAAAATATAAGCAGGAGTAAAGGAAGTGACTTCAAGGTTTGCTTTTTCATTAAAGTTATTTCTGTAATATTTTAGTAATAAAGTGAAAAATTTTCTATGAAAATATTACATAGAAGTATAGGAAAATCAATTGTTATTAATTTGAAAAACCAGTTTATACAAATCAATTTAAAATAAAATTCTTCAGATGGAAATTCTGTGTTGGAAATTTTCAAATGATGCACGCAATTGCCTATCAATTTGTGAAAATAAACTTTCAGGACAATATGAAAACTGATGTAGGTTTTTACAAAACGAATCTTGTAATAATTTATTTACTGTAACAAATGTTGTTTTTCAATTTAAGGTAGAAAATTTAAGGCAATGTAAGGCAGAAAAAATATTTTCAACAATTCAAAAGCAAATTGTCAATAATATATTAAAGGCAGATTGGATAATAGACCAGGTCAAAACAATTGAATTGGAAAAAATAAAGGAAATGCGGACAAAAATTGGTTATCCACATTGGTACAATAAAACTAAAATTCTGACCAATTATTATCAAGGAGAAAGTTTAAAAACATATTTATTAAGATAAAAAAACAATTTTTAATATCCGTTTTTCATAGAAAGATTTTGTGAATTTTTTAAAAATATTACTTGTTTTCAAAATAATATTTGTTTTATAGGTAATAATTGGAAACCAATTATTTGATAATGTCGTAAGTTACAAACGACATAGTTTGTCAGATAATTCGCCCAAAGAGAGATTCTAAGGAACAAAAATAATTCCAAAATGATTTTTGTCCGTAAAGAGTGTATAAAATATAAATAAATTGCAAGGAGAAATAACTGGAGGAAGAATTCGTGGTCCATTATAAAATGGCTGTATTTAGGGGTAACCTCGATACATGTATTACACTCCATTTTTGTACACGCCATTGCCTGTGTGCTATCTCGTGTTTTAATCTTACGATACATGAAATGACACGTAACATGATTTACATACACGTAACAACACACATACGGCACTCTCGCCTCCGCTTCCAGCGTCTTCGCAGATTCATCCCTTTTTACGACAAAATGTGAATGGAAAAGTAATTTCAAAAACTTTTAACAAACCAATAGAAAGTATTTTCTTCAAAACTGAAATTTAATAAATTCGTTTTCATTAAGTTGTTTTATCTTGGAAATATTCATGATGAAAATTTTAAAAGTATTTTCTAATTTACCTGCACACTTTGTCGTAAGGGAGAGTCGATAATAACTTACATATTTACTCTAGAAAAATAACGTTATAAACATCCCACTTGCGGGAGTAGTCGTTAAAAACGTTATTACAACTTTCTCAAGTAAAAATATTAACATTTGACTCACAACGCGATATTTCTCCGATAATCTTTGCTTTCATTTATTTTATGATTCCCTAGATTATTATACGCTTTCGTGTACATCAACAACACATATCTTGCAATATCGAGCTTGTTCACAACGTCCGTCAAAATGTTGTAAAATTTCCAATGCTCTGAAAAGAAAAATGTTTTTTTTCGTACTCTAAAGATTCAATTCTGAGACACTTGTTTAATTCAACATCAATACTTAACATTGAGGAATTTTTGGATTTAAAAGAAAGAAAATTTAAGAAGCCCGAAGAGAAAAAAAAATTGAATTGGAAGTTTTACAACTCTAGGCTAGATTTCTCGATCATTTTTCCGACTCTCTTTAATTTTTTCTCGAACATTGATTGCCAACCATGTCTCTTCTAGGACTACACATACGAAGAATGCATATACGCTTACTCGTTTACTAATCGACTTGTACTCGTTTAATAAAGTAATGAAAGACATTTTGTTATTATAACAATGATCTCAACATCTTTATATAATCTATCGGCCGTGGAATATAGATTTATTATTTATTATTTATCTCTTCAGTATTTAGACCATTCTGCGCAAACCTATCCCGAAGGAATTAGTTATCGAAGAGCCAGGAACCATCAAGTTACTTAATTTTTATTTTTAGAATGCTTTTAATTTAATTTCAAGTTTCTTCGAACATTTCCAAATGTTTAGTAGTCATAAATTTATACAATTTTTTTCTGTGCTCAAAAATGGTGAAATATGTAATGTTAAATTTCAATTCGGAGGCTTCTTCGATATCTTCTTTTGCGTTCGGCCTTGTGTTTCGATTAAGACAAACCATTAACATCTAACAATTAAATAATGTTTTCTTCGCTTTTTTTACCACTGACACGATTTTATTCGTGGATCCACAAAATATTCGCGTTCTTGCGGATCGACCTTATTCTACAATATCGACTTAAAGATGTTTTTCGTCGTCTAACAAAAATGGTCGATTATAATTTTGCTATCCAGGTGCAAATGAAAAAGGTCCCTGTAAGCAGCGTACTGGGATTTCGCACGAGAATAGCTAGCGTAACGTTTTTTAAACTTATATTTATATATGTATATGCATACTTTTTATTATTAATAGTAATCATTAACAGTAATGATCGTTCGACCTAAGTTAATCAGGTTTTCTTTTTGCAAGTCTAGGTGTGTTATACGTATTATTTGATTACTCCTGCATTTATGTTGAAACACGTGTCATGTTAAGTCCTAGATTATTTGTTAAGTTATGTAGCTTAGTCGTTATTTATTTTGTATGCGCATATAGATGCCTTGTGTTGTGATTTTAGTGGGAAGGGTTTTGAAAAAGCCTATACGAGTATCTTCCTCTCTCAGATTTCTTATTCCCGTCTACGTTTACTACATTTTCCATCTTTTATTAATAATATTATTATAGAAATACGTGAATTATCTGTTTAATTATGCCAAAAAGTTTTAAGAAATGTGGCCTTTCAAGTCGGCTTCATTCAAATGGAACCAAAAATTTATTCTCAGAAATGAAATTTGTAAATTGAATTTTTGAAATTGTTTTAAAATTAAGGAAAACTTTATTCACATTCTAATAGTCTGAGCAATTGTAAGAATTGTCAATTTCTTTTGAAAAGACTCATGATTGAAAAGACTTCTCTCAAAAGGGAGCATTTATGTTTCTTCTTCAAAGCACTCTAATTTTTCAGAAAAGCTCAGCTTTTCTTCAAACTTCAATACATCACCTTTAAAACTATCAAGTTCCTATTTCAAACTTCTACTGAACCTTTTAACTTTACAAGCTTGTATAGAATCCTGTAAAAACTTTTAATGCGAAACTAAGCACTTTTTCTAATAAATTTGAAACTTCCTTAAATGTGGATGTGTAGCTATTAACAATCTAATAAAAAATCGTAATTTCTAGGAAAATTAAGAAGTGTTAAAAAAGAACAATATCTCTTTTCTTTTCTAGGGTATCTACTAGATGACAAAATTACATTTTTTTGAAAGAATAAGACATTTTCCTAATTTAAGAGAGAAATAAAAGTAACAATTAATACTTGTTCTGAAATCTTTTGGTTCCTAATCTTTGTTTGGCTAACGAAAAGTTTTTACCCGTGTGTCGTAGCCGATATGTCACGTTTCTTCTGAAACGTTATCAATCAATGAAAACCATCAGCACTCTTCGTTAGAAAATATATTTTCAAAGTCTGGAATATTTTTATCCTGCAGTGTTCGATGATGACTAGTAGTTTTGTAAATATTTTATCTTTGTATAAAGATATGATTTCTTTTTTATACTTTATAATAAAATATTTTTTCGGATAAATATAATTGAGTAGATTTTTATGATAATTAACTGGAGGGTTATACATATAATTGTGGACCAATATTTTGAGTCTGAATTCTAATTCTGAAATGCTGAAAACTACGGCTTGAAAAAAATAGGGTTTTTAACTGCTTAATAAATTCTAAATGTTGCAAGAAAATAAAAAATTAGCAAAATAATATTCTACAAGATTCTTTGGGTAATTGGGTAATCATTACATTGGGTAATTGTCATCGAACACTGTTGTATCATATCCTAATCATTTTCCACCATCTCTGAGTAATTTTGTGATCAGCATCCATTTATAATTATAAAAATAAATCACATTTTAATTCCTGTTTTTTTTACAGAATTAACGGAAGACTACTGTCGTTTTGATAGAAAAAAATAGTACAGCAATGAGCTTAAAAAATAATAAAATCCATCAGATCACAAAATTCAAAAAAATTGCTAAATATTGTTTAAAAATCTCTTCGATTTTTGTGTCTGAGCCAGTGGAATTTTTTAAAACGAAAATCTTCTCGTGACATGTAATAATAACCCTCACCTGTCTTTACAAGATACACGTATATCGTATGTATATTTTATCTTTAATAATATATAATATAAATATAATATAATAAAACCTTGCGCCATGTATTGTAATATACATGTATATAATATATATAAGTTAATGCAATGTAATGTAAAATACTTCGTTTTTTATGATAGGATTTGACGTGCACCGATCAGCAATCTATAAAAATATTGTTTGATTAGACCGCGATGATTTATTATTGAATATTACACGCTCCGAATTTAAAGAAGAAACTGCAGGAGCGAATGATCGAGGCTGATCGTGTTTTTAAGTGACTTAATTATACGAAAATTTTCCTCTTTTATCATTTTTACTTTTCATTTATCATTTTCCTTTTTTTCCTTCATAAAAATTACTCCTTGATTGGTCGAAACTTTTTTTTTTCGTACAATTTAGTCTCTGGGTGTAATTAACAGAAGTGCGCTCGACACGGCAGGAAGTATACGCATTAAAAGTGTAAATATAGTTTGAAAATTGCAAAAATAATCGTGATCGTAAAACGAGGTACTTGTATAATATTGATAATATTTAATTCTCGAAGTAAGAAGATTGTGAAGAAAAATAGAATACTAATTATCGCAATGCCTCTAAAGCGTGACTTGCCATCTCAATTGAATCAATTTATATTCTCAAATGAAAAGTAAACTTTTTTCCAAGATGCCCTGAAATTATTGCCTTATTCTGTTTCGTAATTTATTTTTAAAGTAATTTCTTAGAATAAAATAAACGAATTAATTATGTAATGATTTTGCAATGATTATAATAAATTACGCAATGATTCAGTGCATCCATAGAAATATATGTTCTTACAGATTAGAAGGAAACATAAAAATTGGAATTAATACATAACATTGTTGCTGTTGGTCATTTTGTAATTGAAAGTTGTCATTGTCGGGCTGATTATTTTATTATTGGGTGCAGATTCGATACCTTTTAGAGAGGTACATCAGTTTGATAATAATGGTACTTTTTTAAAGTGAAAATAATTTTTTTTCTGTTTTTGGACGCAACTGACTCAACGAAATCCATTTTTACAGAATTCGTTAAACCGTTTATATTGTCTTCGGGACGTTTTAAATTGCTATGCTCACAAAATATGTGCTTTTGTATTAATTAGTACATTTTAAGTTTCAGTACTTCCATGAATATTCGAAGTTTTAATATTTTCGTTTAAAACCATTATTTCAATTAAATTTTACTTTTATTTTGTTTGAAATTGTTCATTAATTTGTAATAAATTAGTGAAAAGTCTGCTTTTTTGAATTACTAGTAGTCCTCAATTTCTCCAATTATTAAAAAAAAAGAGTAAATTCTACTTGAGTTTTAATTTCAGGTGCATTAACATTTTTCCTAGTGAAATGCAGATCAGAGTCCATGTAAGCACAAAATTATTGATTATTTTTTAAAAATTTATTCTTCCCACTCTTTTCTTAATACAAACGTCATTTTAGGTATTTATGTTTGTAAAAACATCTGCATAGACTGATGAGTTTTATTTCTCTCAAACAACATTGTCATATCGTCTTTAGATATCCTTGAGATGTTCAGTAGATTTTTCAAATAAAACAAAGTATACAAGGCGTTGAATTCTGAATTATCTTTTGTTTAATTTTAAGAAAAAAAAACATTAAATATCGCAACCTATCCAAATGATAATTCAGAACTCTGTAAAATTAAATTTAACGAATATTAAATGATATTCAAGCTTGTATACTTTGTTTTATTTTTTATGTTTTGATACTTTACAGTAGACAATGTATGAAACCAGAAGAGCAGTTTGTAATGTAAGATTAGACAGATATCGTATCTGTAAAGATATAATTATGTCTGTAAATATATACGTATATCTGTATACAATATATATAATTATATATTCCCTTTTATTTTGCCTTAGTCGTAACAGGTTGTAACGAATCAAGAAACACAATGCTTTATTGTCTAGTTCTATTCCTCACAGTTGAGTTTCAATTTTTTGAAACTGTCCCTCGCATTTTCGAAAATCATCAAGGTGTGAAAAATACCACCATTATATTATTTTCATATTTCAGATCCAATTTCTAATTCATGAATTTCCTGAAGAAAATATTTTTAAGTACAATTTGAATTTTAAAAAAATGTTATTCAAGTGGTATTATTTCACGTGACCCTATGTAACTTTGGAGGCCCATTTAAAAATATATTGTAATCATCTCACATCAAACAGAAATGAAAACGATTAGTGATATCGTCATCAAATCTCACACTTACTGATCTGCATACCAAAGACGCCCCTCATTCATTGGTCGTCTTTGGCATGCAATCCAACACTGATACACATGATATATTCTTGCTAATTTACTGATATAGTAACATGTAACGTGTGCGTGTAACCTAATAGATACAAGCGCGTGCTATTTATATATTTAGAATATAGAGTACAAATTCAGAGAAAATATTGTAATATTGATTCAAGCTTCATCTCGATTTAGCAAGAATAATTTTTCCTACTATAAGAATTTACTGTATAATATCTTACTTATATTCCAGAATTCCATCTTCATACTTCTAAAATATTAATTGTTTTCTAAAATATTATTAGATTTTTGGAATATTACAATTTTTATCTCTGAAAAGTACAATCTTTATACGCATTTAAATGCAACGCGCAGTATCTACAGAACATCCAGAAAATTACTTCAATTTCGGAAAAATGTCCTTGATTTTTCCTCGTCTTTATGTAATTTATTTTTTACTTCGAATCTTTAAAAGCATTGAGGACGTTTGTCTGATGTTTCCTGGATAACTGTTAGTAACCAACGAAACAATTTTCTGATAAAAATCTGCCTCATGCTCTGATAAAAGATATGGGATCGAAATTAAGGCAGAAAAGAATGAAAGTAGAGGATTTTTGAGAAAATGCCCTACTTTTAAATTTTGTTTATATTAAAACGTTTTCATTTTATCCCCATTTCATTTTCCGAAAATTACTATTTTTTACTGAGAAGTATAGAAATATCAGATTCTTACCTAAAATAAAAATAAGATAGAGATCAGCACCATTTTCCCAAGGGAGAAAATGTAATCGTATCGAGTTTAAAAATATAATCAGTGGAAACTCGAAAACTGGAAAAATCTCAGGTGATTTGTTTGAAAAAAAATTGAAATTGGCTTCCTGCGAATGAGAGAATCAGTGTTCGTTCTTCGACATCAGATATTTTAACGAACAATAAAATCTCGAATTCTAGAATTTTGACAACAACAAAGGAAACAATAACTCATGAAACTTATCTAGATGCGATTTCCTAGGAATTATTTATCACCTTTCAGCAAAGATTTGCTGCTTTAAAAAAAGACAAACATATTTGTATTGTAATATTGAGATATTGTTAACATTTGTCAATAATTAATAAATAATATTTTATATTCATTATCCAATATTTAATATCGTTAACTAGGGAGATTTGTCTTTTCTACAATAAATATTAACAGTGTTTCTTAAAGAGAAATAACAGAATAAATTTGATCGATTCGTAATGGAGAATCAATTTAAAATAATTTAATCAACTTTTCTGTAAGGAAAATTATAGCAGTTACAGAAAAAAAGCAGTCAAATCTTCTCCAAAGGAATTGAATTTGTACTATTCTTAGATTAACATCGAGAAGACTTTTTTTTAGTTGACAGTGCAGAGTAGAATGTCTGAAGAAGATGAACACTGACTAACAGTCGACAGTACATGTGTTCCAGTGAAATTAAAAAAAAAAGGTCAAAAATATCATTCGCCTGCTTTGACGAGCGCATTTATGAATATTTCCTACAATAGGTATAAGAAATCAATTATAGGTACGTGCTTGAAATAACGAATCAGATAATAAAAATCTAAATAAAATGTTAAATCTATGAATTGGATGATAAAACTATGAATCGTGAATTTACAACTATCAACCATATATTAAAAATATATATTGTATAATAAAACTAAGTATTTTATAATAAAACTAAGAATTTGATAATAAATCTATGAATTAGATAATAAAAATAGACAATGTGGCTCCACTTTTTCTCAAAGTTGAAAAGTAATATTAAATTAATAAATAGTAATTCTTATACTAACTCTCACGCTGATCGAAGTGAGTCAATGTGTGAGTGTAATGGTAATGACGCGAATAGCATAAAGTTTTATATATAGATAATTAATAATTATAGATACGCTAACCGAAGCTCTGTTGATTGTTTCAGAAGCAACCTTGTTATTCTTCTTTCTTCATCTGTCTCACTATTTACTTACAGTAACTTACTTAAATTAAATCGGAAAATAATTATGTTAAGTCCTTACGTCTCGTTGGCGTTGAGAAAATACGTTGATGATCTATGGATCAAAATTTTTCTCTATTCGATCGCCAACGCTAAATTAGATTGCGTTTGAAAGTTTATTTCGTGAGAATTTTAATGGAAACGATTTCTTCCAAAAATCAATAAATCTTGCACTAATCGAGAAATTTTAGCATTCCTCTATTTATAAAGCAGAGTTTTGTTTCGCTCTGAAATAATTTTGCAAAGTGAAAGCTTACTGAAAACGTAATATAAACTTGTTTATGTAAAGTGTTATTTAAGACCGAAGACTTCACTTTCTTCTTAACATCTTTCTTCTTGGTTCTTGCTTTTTTTTTCTTCTTTACTATTGCAGTTTCTTATTATTCTTTTTTCCTAATTTTTCTCTTCTTCGTTCTTTCGGTGAAAAGAAGCAGTCCGAGAAAAACGTTTTGTTACGATCTTATGGAAAGGAACTTGATTGCCTTCGTCTTCCTGTGCTAGAACGTCGATTTCCGGTTCGTGTTTTTTGACGATTATCATGCGCCCCACGAACTAATTCTTCGACGTCAAGATTGTCACAAAATCTGTAAAGAAGAAAAACATTTTTTGAGGATTTTTTATAAACAGTTTTAAAAATTATTGCTACTCTTGGGGAATATCATTTTCTTTTCCATACTTAACCCTCAAATACCACACTAGTGCGAATTCGCACCAGCAAAATTTTCAAACAAGTATGACATTTCAGAAAATTTCTTCCCATTTTTTTGTTTTTTGCTATTTAAAAAATTGTTGATTACATTTATTTTTATTACCATTGTATTTCTCAGTAATTTTTACCCCGAAAAACGTATCTTATAAGTTATAATTACTTTATTTATGCACTAGTGTGGTATATACGTATGCGCAGATGGAGTGTGGTCTTTGCGGGTTAAATTTATTGGATAGATTCTGCTTATTCGTGGTTTAAAAAAACCACGTTCACGTTTACGTTGAAATGTTTTTAAAAAACTGTCTTTGGCTTCTAAATTAATTAGAAAATTGAAAACTTATATTTAGAAGATTTCTGAATTATCATTTGGGTAGGTTGCGAGATTATTATCATTAGAAGAAACTTTTATCACTAAATGTAAAAACAGAACTCAACTGTATCAGAAGAGATTTTTCAATGAACATGAAAACTGATCTCAACTGTACAACTCAATATTAACCCATCAAATCAGAGAATTTTAACGGCATTTCGGACTAGATGGAATTATTAAATATTTGAAATTAATTAAAATTCTGTGGAAAAAGATCCTCACTCGCTCCGCTGAGAATCGAATCCAGGTCTCCCGATTGTCGATTGATTACTTTGACCGTTAAGCTATCTTTTTTTCACAGAATTTTTAATTTATTTACAACTTATAATAATAATAATATTTTGTCGCTTTATGATTATTTCCTTCTTTTCTTTAATCAAACAAACAAACTACAAGCCATTTTTTATGTTTATTTCAAACAGCGGTGAAAATATATTTAAAACTATTCTGTTACTATCTATCTTAAATTTCGTAGTGAAAAGTAAAAAAATGTGATCTTTCATTTCACCAGGAATTTACACATCTCAAAGAGTCATTCTATGCATTGACAACAAATGATCAATGCAAAAAGGACTCAGACATGAAATGCAAATTGCCTAACCTCAAGTTTCCGGCTCTTTAGAGACAGAGGTACCCCGATGAGAAGTGATCTTTGAGAATTATAGTAAGTTGCTTGACCTTCAAAAAAGAATAATGTGTCTGACCAAAAACTTCCTAATTTACTTCAATGGAAGTTGAATTTTTCAATGAAAACAGTTAAGCCAGGTCAGACACGAAGAATAAATATTCTCTTGTTTCTGATAATCTAAGAAAGACAATAGTATTTCAACTGACTTTTGACAAAAATAAAAAATAGTAATTGCCATTTGAATAAGAAGTATGATGACAATAAAATATGATGACAAAAAATGAATAAAAATTACAAGACCAATTTTCGAGGGGTTAACCACTATTGAATTCTGGTGTACAGTTGTCCCTGAATTCTTCTGAATTTTTTTAATTCTTTGAATTCTTTTGAATTTTTCAAATTCCTTGAATTTTTTACATTGCTTGAATTCTTTGAATTCTCTGAATTCACCTTGTATCCTTTTAATTCTCCTTGAATTATTTGAATTCTTTGGAATTCATCTAGTATTCTTTTGAATTTTCTGAATTCACCTTAATTTATTTGGAATTAACTTCGAATTCTTTGAGTTCTCCTTAAATTAAACTAGAATTTTTTTATTTCTTTTGGATGCACTTTATATTCTTTTAAATTCTCTGAATTCACGTTAGTTTCTTTTGAATAACTCTCGAATTATTTGAATTCTCCTTAAATTTACCTAGAATTCTTCGAATTCTTTTGAATTCTTGGAATTCATCTTAAATTCTTTAGATTCCCTTGAATTATTTTTAAATGTTCTGCATTCTTTGTATTCTTTTGAATTCTTTGAAATCACCTTAATTTTCATTTAAAATCTTTGTATTCTTTTGAATTATTTTGAATTCTCCGTCAATTCTTAAAATACTCTTTAAATTAGCCTTGAGTTCTTTGAATTCTTTTAAATTCACCTTGTATTTTTTGAATTCTCTAAATTCACATGGAATTAACCTTGAATTCTTTGGAATACTTTGAATTATTTTAAATTCTTTTGTATTCTTTGTATTCTTTTTTTAATACTTCTGGAATTTTTTTCAATTAACCATCAATTCTTTGAATTCCTTGGAAGTCACCAGGTATTCTTTTGAATTCCCTTAATTCACATGGAATTAACCTTGAATTCTTTGGAATGCTTTGAATTATTTTTGATTCTTATGTATTCTTTGTTTTCTTTTAAATTCTTTTGAATGAACCATCAATTCTTTGAATTCCTTTGAACTCACCTTATATTCTCTTGAAATCTCTCACTTTCATTCCTTTTGAACTCTCCTTGAATTCCTTTTAATTCACCGTGTATTTTTTTGAGTTCCCTAAATTCACCTGGAATTAAGCTTGAATTGTTTGATATCATTTTGTATTTTTTGGAATTCTCTGAAGTTCTTTTGAAAATATTTTGCATAATTTTGAAATCTTCTTGAATTCTATTGAATTCTTTTGATTTCTTCTTGAATTCTTCTTGAATTCTCTTCAATTCTTTGAATTCTTTGAATTCACCTTGTATTTTCTTGAATTTTCTGAATTCACCTGGAATTAATCTTGAATTCTTTGAAATCACCTTGTATTTTTTTGAATTCTCTGAATTCCCCTCAATTTCTTTTGAATTTTTCGCCTTGCATTATTTTGAGATCTACTTAAATTCTCTTGAATTCTTTTACATCCTTTGAATCCACCTTAATTTCTTTTCAATTACCCTCGAATTCTTTGAATTCTCCTTAAATGAATTCTTTGAATTCTTTTGAATTCTTTTAATTCACCTGGAATTAACTTTGAATTATTTGGAATACTTTGAATTATTTTAAATTCTCTTGTTTTCTTTGTATGCTTTGTATTATTTTGAGTCCTCCTGGAATTCTTTTGAAATAACCATCAATTCTTTGAATTCCTTTGAATTTACCTTATATTATTTTTACTTCACCTTATATTCTTTTTAATTCACCTTATATGCTTTTGAATTCTCCTTGAATTTTTTTGAGTTCTCTTTGAATTCTTTTGAATTCACCTGAAATTAACCTCGAATTCTTTGAAATCGCCTGGTATTTCTTTGAATTCTTTAAATTCACTTTAATTTCTTTTGAATTCTTCTTGAATTCTCTTTAATTCTTTTTTAATTCCTCTTTGATACTTTTGAATTCTCTTGAACCTTCTTGAATTCTTGAATTCAGGTGTACATCAAAATTGATAGTGGTGAACCCCTCGACTATTTTGGATTATATATTAGGTTATCATCTACATTCTAATTATTTCCCTTGTTTACTTATTTATTTGATGACAAGTAAACCCAAGAATTTGCTTCATGAAATAATTTAATTAATTATTTTGTAAACAAAAACAATTATCCAATAAAATCTAATATTTCAAATTGATTAATTTTTCACTAAAAAGAATATTTTAAATTTAAAAACGTGAAAAAGAGACGAATCAGAGCGAAGTTCAATTTTTCAATCGTGTTACTATCAAAGTCAATATTACATCTGGAAAATAGGACATTGCAATTCGTCGATGTTTCGTACCCACTCGTCGCATAGCACGATGAGAAACTTTTTTCAACTTTTCTTAATAAGCATTATGCAATCGGTTCCTGTTTACACATCGTTTCGTTTTTACGTTAGCTTTCTTCGACTTCGTGATCCTAACTAATTAGTTTGAAGGACCTTTTCACCAAGCACCGTGTAAGAAGTTCATTAAGTCTACGAACATGCAAGTTCTCGCTTAATCGGACAATTAATTTTCGCTTCTTTGCATAAAGTTCTTGACAACTCCATTTTTCCCAAGAGGGAAAATCCTGCTCAAACGAAATTCCGATTTTTTTCAACTGCATACTTGCTTTGTCAGAAAAGTGGGCACTCGATGTGCCGTCAAAGGCTAATTGGCCCACTCTTCAACCATTTATTATTTTCTGATGTGATATGATTAAGTGCTCGGTTGAAATCAGATATAAGAAATCTGTGGAATTTTTGATTGATGTTTCAAATCTCTTGACAATAGAAAGAATAATAGCTTTAAAATTTTGAAGGAAAATCAGATATTTTTTGTAGTTTTGAAGAAAGCAATTTAATATGTAAATTATAATACTTATTTGCAGATTGTTTCGTAACATAATATAATCATATTAATTAAAAAGTGCCTAAATTTAAAGTTCAACATCGTTAAAATGTAAATCATTAAATTGATATCGTTTTCTGATTTTTTTTAAAATCATAGAGATAAATATTTATTTCAATTTATAAGTTTAGCTAGAAACTTACAGAATATAAAAAAGTTAATTAAAATGTCTTCAAAAGTTAAAAGCGTTATATGAATTAAAATCATTGCAATGAGTGGTTATATAAATTTTACTCTACAGAAAAATATTGTAGGAGAAATTATTTGAGATATATTATATAAATAACTTGCTTTTTTTTATAATAAGCTTAAGTTTCTAAAAACTTTGAATCATCCATTGTTATGGAAAACGATATAGTAAAACGTATTATTAATTTAAAAAAGTAATGAGAATAGTATATAATATTTTATATTAGTTTTAATATTAATATTCATATGAAATACATATTATTAAAAAAAAGTGCTACCTTCGTAATTAACCAATCCATCGCCATCAAGGTCCGCCTCCTTGATCATGTCGTCAACCTCTTCCTCCGATAGTTTTTCACCCAAATTCGTCATTACATGACGAAGTTCCATCGACGATATGAATCCATCGTTGTTTTTGTCAAATACTCTGATAAAATATAAAGGAAAAATCCTTCAAAACACAATTCTTTCCAATTTCTAAATTACAAAATATGTTTAGACTCTTATTTTTCTGATTTCAGTTAAACTAAATTGAAATTGAAATATCATTTAATTTAATTCAACAATAATATTAATAATTTAATTTAATACTAATTTAATATTATTAATTGTATGAATTTATTTTCACTGTGAACAAAATCTTTTTAATGCATTTTAAGAGTAATTTTTTTGTACATAGGATGAAGAATGTTTTTTAATGTGTATGAACAGTTGAATCAAAATTTGTAAAATAACTGAATACTCAGAACTGAAGGAATCTATTTTCATACATTAAAAATGAGAAAATAATAAATTTACCTAAAGGCCTCACGCAGTTCGTCCTCTCCATCGGCACCTTTCATTTTCTTCGACATCATTTGAAGAAATTCATTAAATTCGATGGTTCCATTTCCATCCTGATCGACTTCGTTCACCATATCTCGTAATTCTGTCTCTGAAATTGGCAAAAATTCTTAATAAGTTTTTTTATCAAATATTAAATAAATATATACTTGTATGGAATAATGAATTAAGTTTGTGTTAAATATCACAGAATTGTGTGTGTAAAAAAATTATCTCCTGAGAAATTCCTGGAATTTTCCTGGAAACTTTATTCTCGATAAGTTTTGGGAATATCCGAGCGAATTTTTGTTCACATGGGACAAAACGTGTCGTAAAGATCGTTAAAAATTTATAGCAAATTAGAAATTTAACATGGAGGTTCCACTCTGAAGTGAAACTTGTGTAATTGAAAAACTCTATACTTTTTTACGACTTGGCGACTTAAATTTTACAATTTACGATCTTGCAATACACTGACTCAGAAAGATATATATATATATAATAAAGTTCGTGTTAATTGAAAACGTGATTCGAATTTGAAATTTGCGAGCTTCCCTTAAAGTCTCGACGTTCTTTATAAATTTGAAAATTATACCACTAGCAAAAATAAAACTGAAAGATAATTATCGAAGGTTTTCGTACCTTTGAATTTTTTTCAAAATAAAATACCGTTGAAGTAATTATCATTTTTAAAGGACACAATAAATAATGAGATTGTAGGTAATAATAATAAAATTTCAAATTGCTGCAATGTGAGTAATAACCATTAAAGTGAATATGTATAAGTAAGCTATAAAGACAATTGCGTGTGTTTTCTTACAGAGGGCAATATTTTTATCCCGAGAAATATCCTTTGCTTCGAAGCTTTATGCAAGGGAGTATTTACGTAACATTTTATGACGAGGTTGGCTGATAAGCTAGAAAAATACAATTTACGTAATGAAAAAATGTAGCAATCTGATGTAAACTTTAAATTCGTTGTGACCTTTCACTGACAGTTTTATGATTCCTGAAAATATTATAAAGGCGAATACATTTTATAACATTTTATGGATTTGAATATTAAATAATCGTTTTACAAAATTTTATTCGTATTTTGAATACTTCTATCAGATTAGTATAAAAATAGTAAATTAAAATAAACGCTTTTTTATAAATAAATATAATGAAAATATAATTAAATATAATCTATTTTTCATGTCGCCTGAGAAATCGCACTATTTTCAAGTCTGACGGGTAAACAAGGCGAGATTTCCGGAAGAAAGAGTTGCATGAAATGGCACACCTTCTGAGTAATATTTTATCCCACGAACAGACGATAAGCTTGAAACACCGAAAGATGCCGGAACACGCGAGATATTCTTCTTTATTCTTCTTTATTTTTCTATCATTCTTTAAATATTATATGTATGTGTATTTGTAGATGGTGTAACCTTTTTCAAATGCATCTGATAAACTAGTCTCTTAAAAGTCACTTCTAAATCTAAATAGCATTCTTTGAATAAACAATAAATTTTACTAAAAGGACAATCAAATAATAAATAATCTTTACGTGACTGTGAATTCTTAATGAAATTTTTTTCAGTTGAAACGATTTTTTTAAAGCTCAGAGTAACTTTGACACAAATTATATTTTAAATATATTTTTTGATATCGTATCTTGCATAGAGCATGGGACAAATTTTTCTAAAAAAATAAAGCACATTCCAACTAATTTTCTGTAAACAGTATTTAAATTCAAATAAGCAACCGAGATTTGATGTTTGTTTTTATTTAACTTTACGTGGTCTTTTATATTTGTCCGCAATATCATTCTTTATAATAGCATACTTTATACGCAATAGCATACTTTATAAAAATTACCCTGTACGTCACGTCAGTGAAAAGTACACAAGTTGAAAGAGAACAAAGAATATGATTTTAAGTTCAAAGGCAACAAATACACGGTTTCTCCCATTCATTTCAATTCATCTATAATAAAATCCATACATATAATTCATATATTACAGAACTGGATTGCTGAGATTTTATGAAGTATTTGTCTGTTATATTAAAACCTTGAAATTAAGAATCATTTCAATAATCAATATTTTTTTCAATTAAATTCAAAACAATATATTTTGGTGTAACAAAGATTTTCATTTGGTTAATTAATGTTGAAAAGAATTCAAAGAATAAATATTAAACGGAAATAATAAATATGTAATATTTTAGAGAAGGTTAAATCAAAAATAAAAAGCCAGTTGTTTGAGATGAATAATAATTATTGATTACAATAAGACCATATATGTTAATTAAAACGTTATTATGAATAATTCATGCCTGCAATATGTTTCACAATAATTGACTTGTAAATTTGTGAAAACAACAAGAGAATTCTAAATTGTCTCATTCGTTTAAGCATTTCCCATTTACTCGACTAAGTAAACTGCGCTGAAAGCAGTCTTTAACGTAAAGTATTTGTGCTAAAGCCTTACAAATGTCCCTGATATTTGTGGAGGATTTCTAACAATTTCTTACCCGACGTCCATTCCTGACGAAAGTAAAACATGAGATATCATCAGAATTTATCTATCTATGCCATTTTCTGAAAATACGTTGCCCATTTGTTTCTTGTAAATTTAAATCCTTTTTGAAATTCAGAAATAATTTTTAAAATGGTTGTAAAAAGAGAAATTGGAGAAGAATTATTCTTGAAAAGCTTTTTTATAGAAGGAAATTCGAAATCAGCTCTTCTCACCTTTCAATAATATTAATATGTACGAACTGAACGTGGAAAATTTTTCATTCCTGGAAAATAGATTCAACTTCAACTCAACCTAGCAAATCTCCAGTTTCATGCTTATTCATGATGAGACGACTTACCCGATGGTCTTTGTCCCAGTGATCGCATGACGACACCCAACTCGGCCATCGTGATGGTACCATCTTCATCTTTGTCAAAGAGCATAAAAGCTTCTTTGAATTCTGAAAAGAAGATAATTTTCAATTTTTTTTTAAATATCTCAACAAATTTTTTTGGTAATTTTAATGAATCCAATTTGTCAAAATTTAAAAATTCCATACAGAATTGCATAGGGAATTTCTTTATAGACTTTCATGTGTATTTTCCATTTGGAAGTTCGTATCCCAGGTGGAAAAATTCTACAGAAAGCGTTCCACGAAAATTCCATCCAGAAATTCCATATGGAAATTCTACGAAAAATTTCTGTATCGAATTTCTAGTTTCAATTTCGATGTGGAAATTTTTGTAGAATTTCAAATGTAATTTCCAAGTGTAACTCCTTATAAGATGCTATTCCAAATAGAATTCATATCTAATTCCATGCAAAATATACATTTGGGATTTCCATATATGATCTCATATGTAAATTTCATATACATAATTCCATATGGAAATAGTAAAATTCCGTTTGAAATTTCTCTAAGGATTTCGATATGAGTTCCATCAGAAATGACATTCGATAAGTTATTATGCATAGAATCACATGTAAATTCCGTATAGAATTCTATTTGAAAATTCCGTATAAATTTCCTTATGAAATTCCGAATGGAATTCCCACGTGTAATTCCTTATAAGATGCTATTCCAAATATAAATAAAATCAAATTCCATACAGTATTTCCATTAAGGATTTCCATGTAGAATTGCAAAAAGAAATTTCGTATTGAATTCCATATGGGAATTCCGTATAGAATTTTATTTAAAAATTCCGTATAGAATTTCATTTAAAAATTCCGTATAGAATTTCATTTAAAAATTCCGTATAGAATTTCATTTAAAAATTCCACATGGAATTTCCACGTGTAAATCCTTAAATTAAAATGCTTTCCATATAGAATTGATATAGAATTTCATACAGTATTTCCAGTCAGGATTTCCATACAGGATCCCATTTGGAAATTTCATATACAAAATTCCATATGGAAATTTCACACGGAATTCCCAAGTTTAATTCCTTATATTAAGATGCTATTCTATATAGAATTCATATCAAATTACATACAGTATTTCTATTCGGAATTTCCATATAGGATTCTATGTGGAATTCTAGTTGCAATATTCATGTCATGGTGTTGTTTCACAGAATTTTTTCACAGTACGTAATATTTTCCCCCCAATTTAATAATAAAGATCTATCGATACGGAAACAATTCTCAGAGTCTTCATCGAGAAAATTGATATTGGCCTCGAGTAGAAACGGAAAAATCTTCGTTTTATTCTTCCTGTTAATTTTTCGCATTACTTTCACCGCTTTATGATTTATTTTTTTCCCAAAGTCATTAATTTCTCATCAAGATCGATAAAGTGTACTGAGTACGATTACCACTTGTGGAGTACTTAGTTGGCTAAAAGGATGCAGGACAAAATCCAATTGCATGCAATCCTAGGAGGGTACTGAATTTCTGGTCACAGAAAATTCGATAAGATTCGAAAAGTCCGATCGTAAATAACGTAGAAGGAAATAGTTCCTGATAGCGTCGACTTGGCAGAGGACTGAGTACCACACGGTTTTGCCTTGCAGAACCTTGTCGGTTTTGTGAGAAGGAGATGCCTATTATTCTCGTGGGGTGCTCTTTTTTCTTTAAAGACACACTAGGTGCACTTTTTAAAATTACTATTCGCTGAAAGAAATTTTACTAATTTTAAAATTCTTTGTTTTTTAAAAATTCTTCCTGAAGCATTAATTAATTACCTGAATTAGTCAATAAAAAATAAATCCAATTAATGGGTTGCTAATTAATTCAATATTTATTTCAAAAATTAGTATTTTATAAATTGATTTCATACTTTCACTTTATAAGAATCTAAATTGCTTTTATCGAATTTTTATTGTAAATTATAATAATAGAAATTGTCAATGAAAAAAAATATTGGTTGTAACATTTCTTTCTGATTATGCAGAGACACTCAGTATGTACGAAAGGGCAAAACTGGAATGAGATTTGGGCAAAGGGCCAAATGTATGTTTTAGAGTACTTTCAGAAATGCGCTCATATAAATTTTCGACCCGTTACTTGCACTCGACATTCTATACAAGTTTAATGTCAACAGGAGCATTTCATAGACGCGGATTAAAGTTTCGTGCCCAAATATCTGACAATAAAAGTTGATATTTTCTTTCTTATGAAAAGATACTTTCTTTCTCAAGAAAAGATACTTTTATATTTTCAAAAAGAAACAAGTTTTTTTATTACAATTTTACTCACAAAAAAACGAAAATAAAAGGAATGTTTTTTTGTTTAATTCTAGAAATGAACAATTTATTTAAAATCGTATCAACATTTGATAACTCTATTATTGATCCAACTCTAACTTCTAATCATAATCGAATCACAAGTTATACAGTTTCTGAATTTAGACCGTTATTAATTTGATTTGATTTAATTGGACATCAAACAAGCAATAACATTCCACAAAACTCGTTAAGAGTGTCTGAATAATTTCGAATTTGGTGGAAATGGGTTAATAGGTACCGTATAGGAGAATGTTCCGTTTGAATCCCATTCTCGAACAAAACTAGACACTCGTTTGAATACTTTTTCGTTCAGTCGTTTCATTTACACGTTCACAAAAGTCCCTTTTGTGCACCAATTCGTCGGAGTCGTTGCTCTTATTTTACGATCATTTTTATCCCTCCGCCCATATTTTATGTAGCTCGATACCAAATGGCGACCATAACACACGCGTTATAACTTACATTCGTATTTTCATAGCAGTACATTTTCCCTCGAGAGCAAAAAAAGAAAAAAAGCAGGAAAAAGAGTCGCTCGTAATTTTCTGCGATATGTGCACGTAAAGCTTCTGCACACAAACTGACTTTGAATTTTCATAACAGAGATTGCATTTACTTAATTATTTTCATAAAATCATATTTCGATACTGACAGAAGAACATTTGCTACTTTTGCAAATTAGAGTTCAGTGTTTTTATAATACAAATAAAAAAACTAGTTAAAAATAAAATGAATACTTTATTTACAAAATGATACTTTATGTATAATATTTTTTCAGAGATTGAACCAGTGAAAAAGATTTCAAAAAAAAAAAATGGTTATAAAATGAGATTCTCCTTTAGAATTTTCTGCATATCTTAAACTTTGAGAAACTGGCATATGAAGGAAGGTATTACTCCTCTGTGCAATCAGAGGAAAATGTTAAATCTTCTCAGTGGTAATAAGATATATTAAGCATCTTGACGGAATCAAAGAATTTCATGGAGATTTGTGTATTTCAATACGTGTTCCGAATTCCCTGTATACGATTTTCAATGCAGTGTGAGGAAATACGAATTCTGCGAGTTGCATCTTTATGCAAACGAGGCGATAAGTGAAAATCCGCATTTCCCTAAGTCATTTATGAATGCAAAGCGCCTGCAAACTTTGAGATAAGGACGTAAAATGCTCGATATAGGCTGAAGCTGAGTGTCGAGCGCAATAGAAAAATTGCGCTTGCAAAGTTTACAATTTTTATTTTTCACAAAATATTCCCTCTTGAGCGAAATACTTAAGCGCAAAACTTTACCAATCTCATCCTATTTTTATAAGAGAAAAATGCACAGGTTTCCAATAAGCAGATTAAAAATTAATAGGGAAATATTTTCCTGGACGAAATTAAATAACAGTGAATGAGATTTTTGATTGGATTTGGGAAACATATATAAATTTTTATTTAATTACAGAAATTTTCTTTGATTCAAATAAATTTTGTTAAATTCAAATAAAAAATTAGTTTTTTCAGATGTAGAATCGAGAAGCCTGATTTTAAATTGGATTCGTTATTGAGTATGTGAGCGAAAGGTTATGAAAGATGATAAAATTATAAGTTGAACTAGACTGAAAAAGAATGTCTTGATTTCAGACTTGCAATCAATTATTATAAGAAAAAAGACTAGACATAAAGCTATGTATTATGAAATGGTATGTGCGAGTTATCGAACTTTAATTCGCATGAATGAAGCATTAAATTGATTCGCATTTCAGAGGAAGGCTGTGTAAAAACTTCGATAACATCTATGTTTTTTGATCCTTTGGCATAGCGTCAATAAAGTTTGAAACTTACCCGCAACTTGATCTTCTGTGAGACCATACTCCGACTGAAAGAAAGAAATCGTTTGTTATTAAATTGAATTTCATAAAAATATCGAGAATTGAAAGATAGACCATAGAAGTCATAAAACAAACAAAACAAAATAAAATCATAAAATCTATTTTTCTCATAGAAGTTCCGTAGTCAAGAAATTATACCTTCATTAGTTTTCAAAATATTCGTAAGATTTTAGTGACACACAGAAGCTTTTATTAGTCTTCCTTTTTGGAAGGTCAATAAATGAAATTGACAATGATTTCGTTGATTTTAAAATGGTTTTAAAAACTCACTGACAAATTTCTAATATGACCGCCGATTTGATTCGTTAATCTTCTAAGTTTGTGGTATTCGTGACTATATTTCCGTTGATCTGCCATCTTCTGAGGCAATCAAGGCGACACTAACTCTATGGGAACAACTAAGGCACTAGACAGGGAAACTTTGGCTGATTGCCTACCATACACACGCACAAAACTTTCCTGCAATCGTGTCTACTGAGAAGAGGTCACTTCCCGAATTATTAATAATGTGCGCCAACGCAGGCATGCACAGGCGTAATACCCTCATTAATTAAAGTCTTTGTTTAGAAAACAAATTTGTATAAATTGTATCAAACTATTTTTAGCTTGATACAAATACAAAGGATGGAGAGAAAAATAGTGAGAATTTGGTTTTATCATTCTACAAAGAATACAATAACTGAATTTCAATCTATAGGCTGAAAAATATATTGCAAAACTTATTTAAGATATTTATTTTATAAATTTTTTAACATGTGTTAGAAAATTGATAATAAAAGCAAACTTGAATATAAGGTAGATTCCCAATTCCTGATCACATTTATTTTGAAAAGTCTATTTTGGCCAAATTTAAATATAATCAATACCATAGAATCACCTAACTTCGGACATTGCCTCAAACTCCGAACACCCATTTTTTTTTGTTTCCAGATAATTGAATGGCATAAAAGTAATATAAATTAAAAGCCCAAAGTTTGACATGATGTGAGAAGTTAGTTTTGTATTAAAAAATTAGTATAAGCCCAAGAATAATAAGTGTCCGATGTTAGGGTCAGTGTCCGAAGTTAGGTAATTCTACGGTACTACTAATTTTTTTTAGATTTAACATTTTATTCCTTATTTATTATGTCAGAATGAAAATTAAAGTGTTATGTTATGCTAAAATTTAGGTGATCAGGAATTTAGACTTTCAGAATTTTTTATATAAAATCTTCTATTTCAGATATTGTTTAACTATTTATCTTTTTTTTACGCTCATTTTAAAGAAAAATAGTGAAATACAGTATAAAAAAAGTTGTATTAAGCCAGATATCCCAATTTCTGATCATCTAATTTTAATCTACATAAGTTTTAACCTTAACTAAATTTTAACCTAATTTTAGCCCTTTAAGTTTCGCTTTGACACAATAAAGAAGGAAGGAAATGTCAAATATACAAAGCTGGGCACAAAATACTTCAAAATAAATTACTCAAAATATAAGTATTTCTCTATAAAGTAGTTGAAATACATTGCAGGAAAAATACAATTTAGCCAATGTATTTTAAATAAAATACAAACTACAATTTAGCCAATGTATTTTAAATAAAGTACAAACTACATTTTAGTATTTTTGTATGTTATTTAAAATATATTTAAGAATTGTGTATTTCATCTGAAATATTTACTTGTATTTTACTTGATGAAATACATCCTAAATTAATTATATAAAATTAATGTTAAACCTATGCGCATTATCTAAAAAGCCGTAAGTCTATGCAGTGGAGCTTCATAGAGCCTAATTCTTTGGAATTCACAATAAACTCTTCGGCATTTACCATCAGTTAGTTGAAATTCCTTCGAAATAATTACGAATTCTTTGGAATTCTTTGAAATTCACCATGAATTCTTTCGGATTCTTTGAATTTCACCTTGAATTCTTTGGGATTCTTCGAAATTCACCTTCAATTCTTTGAAATTCTTTGGTATTCGCAATGAACTCTTCGGAATAGTTTGGAATTTGAGATTTTGATAAATTTTTGATAAATTCTTTGAGATTTTTCTAAAATCACCAGGGATTTTTCCCAATTCACCAGAAATTCTTCGAAATTCACCATAAATTCATTGGAAATCACCAGGGGTTCTTTGAAATTCTTCGTAATTCACTAGCGATTCTTTGGAATTCTTCAGAATTGACAAGGAATTTTTAGGAGTCTTTCCGAATTCAAAGTGAATTCCGAAGAGTTCATTATCAAGTCTAAAGAATTCATGATGAATTCCGAACAACTCACGGTGAATTCCAAAGAATCTCAAAGAATTCATAATTATATTCCAATGATCAATTCCGAAAAATTCAAAGTAAATTCTGAAGTATTTTGGTGAATCCTGGTGAATTCCAATAAACTCCAAAAAATTCAACGTGAATACTGAACAATCCAAAAGAATTCATAATTAAATTCCAAAGAATTCATCAGGGGTTTTCAAGAATTCATGATGAGTTATGAAGAATTCATCATGAATTCTAAAGAATTTATGATGAATTTAAAAGAATTTAAAAGATTTCGAGGTGAGGTCACAATTAAATTTCAAAAAATTAAGGGTGAATTTCAAAGAATTTCAAAGAATTCAACGTGAGGTCACAATTAAGATCCAAAGAATTCAAGTTGAATTTTAAAGTATTCCTGGTGAATTCCAAATAATTTGAGGTGTATTCTGAAGTATTCCTGGTGAATTCTGAAGAATTCCAATAAACCCATGGTGAATTCCGAAGAAATAATTGCCAGTTTCAAAGATTCATGATAATTTAACAATTCAAGGTGAATTCCGAAGAAGCTCAAAGAAGTCAAGGTAAGGTCATGATTAAATTCCAAAAAATTCAGAATGAATTCTAAAGAAATCATGATCAATTCCATAGAATCCAAGATGATTTCTAAATTATTCCTGGCGAATTCCAAGAAATCCTACATGAATTCTGAAGTATTCCTGGTGAATTCCAAAGAATTCCAATGAATTCATGGTGAATTCCGAAGAGTTCATTGTCAATTCGAAAGAATTTATGATAAATTCTGAAGAATCCCAAAGAACTCATCATTAAATTCCAATGAATTCATGGTGAATTCTGAAGAATTCATTATGAATTCCAAAGAAATCATGATGAATTCCAAATAATTGCAAAGAATTTCAATGAATTCATGGTGAATTCCAAAGAGTTCATTGTGAATTCCAAAAGATTCAAGGCTTTGTGAAGCTTTACTGCATTTTTAGATACCGCGTATAGGTTTAATATTAATTTTAGATAATTAATCTAGGATGTATTCCATCTAAAATACAAGTAAATATTTCAGATAAAATACAAAATTCTCAAATGGATTTAAAATAAAATACAAAAATACTAAAATATAGTTTGTATTTTATTTAAAACTAATACATTGGCTAAGTTGCATTTTCGCTGCAATGTACTTCAAATAATTTATAGCGAAATACTTTTATTTGAAGTATTTTGTGCTGATCTCTGAAAGAAAAGTAAAGTAAGTATATAAATACTTGCATTTTAATTATTAGAATATTTGGAATAATAATTAGAATTCTCTAATTGATTAGAAATAAATTGTTTAATTGAATAGCAGCGCCTGCATTTTTCTGCGGAAAATATTTTAAGCCAAATCATGTTGAATAATAATTAATGACGTGTAATCTAAAATGAATATGTCGCTGTGTTGCAACTGCCAACATCTGAAGATAATGAATTTTGAAACACAGCTTGTCAGTTTATAAGAAGCCTGCAATCACTTTAAACTGGAATTCAGCAAATAAAGTCAAATTTGGCACTTGAACAATCAGTTTTCTTATCACCAGTGTTATGAGTGACCTATCATCATCATCATGGATCTATTAACAATTATTCTTGCAATTTTGGCCACTGGATTTTCATACTATTTTATGAAGAAGAAAAATATATTTGAACATCTAGATATTCTGTATATCTCTATTCTGTATTCTGTATATCACCGAAACCTATACTAGAAAACATGACTCCCTATTTGATACGAAAAATTTGATACGAAAAAATTTCCAAGCTTATCCTAAAATTATACAACAGGTATTCCAAAGACAAATACTTCTGTATTTTCGATTTTCAAACACCAGCCATCGTAATTCGTGATCCAGAGATTATCAAATCCATCCCAATCAAAAATTTCGAAATATTTTCTGACCATTGAGGATTTACAGATGAAAAAATTGATCGTGTTTCTGGAAGAACCCTTTTTTCTTTAAAAGGTGACAATTGAAAGGAAATGAGGTACATATTAAGTACTTCTTTCACATCCAGCAAGATGAAGATGGTGTTAAATTTGATGGCAGAATGTGCAGAGAATTTTACAGACTCTGCTTGAAAAATCCAAGGACAAAGATTACATTGCAAACCTCAAGGATGTCTTCACAAGAATTAGTGCAGGTGTAATTTCAAGTTGTGCTTTTGGTGTTAGTATCGATTCAATGAAGGATCAAAAAAATCAATTATATGTCGTTGGATGAAAGGCAACAGGTTTCTTCTCATCAGGAGTTTTAAACTGATATCTAAACTTTTGAGAGTAAAGATTTTCAGTGAGTGTGGATCGTTTTTTTTACGGATGTGATAAGTTCAAGCATATCAGCTAGAAAAGAAAAAGGGATTATAAGACAAGATTTTCGTCTAATGATGATGAAAGCCAAGGACAAGAATAATGAAAATCGAAAATTGAGTCTTCAGGAGATAACAGCTAATGCTGCTCTTTTCTTCTTTGGAGGATTGGATACTGTTTCCACAGCTCTATGTTTTGCTGCTCATGAAATTGCTGTCAACCCAGAAGTACAAAAAAGACTTCACAACGATATCGAAGCTGTTTTGGAAAATTGTGAAGGAAAACCAACGAATCTTGAAATTAATAATACACCCTACCTGGAAGCTGTAATCAACGAAATTTTGAGATTTTATCCAGTTGGTTTCATTGACAGTGTATGTAACAGTAAATTTGAACTTCCTCCAGTTCTACCAGGAGAAAGTCCAGTAACCGTAGAACCTGGGATGTCGAATTGGCTTCCTATATTCGCTCTTCATCGTGATCCAAAATATTATGAGAATCCAGATCAAGTTAATCCAGAGAGATTTTTAGGTGAAAATAAAGTCAACGTAAGTGCAGCAACTTATTTTATTGGAAATTGATTTGTCTTGTTGGAAATTAAAGTTACGTTATTTTACCTTTTGGCTAGGTGTAATTTAAAAACTTGCTCCAAAACTCCTGTACCGATGAAATTAAGAAAGATTGCTGCCAGAAAGAGGATTCTGGTTGAAGGTTGAGGCAAGGAAGTGAAGGATTCATTACATTAATGAAATTATGATACAATTTTATATAATTAGCATCTTAATATGTATTTAGTGACATTTTTCTTTAAGAATTACACGTCGATTTGAACTGTGAAAAAGTATTTCTATATTTGATTTCCGCAAACCAGAAACTCGAAATATATATTTTTACTACAATTATTATTGTACAGATTCATCTGAACAGTTTGTAGAAATATTATTCAAGTTTCTGAGGTCAACCTGGTCTGAGATATCTTATATTTTGTTATACGTCAAACAAACTATTAATTCAAGAATTTATTTTAACTGAATCAGAAGATACGAATATCGAATATTGTTTAATTCATTTCATTGCGATTGGAGTGCAAAAAAATGTTAAACACGTTTGTAAATCTAAGACAAGTTTTTCAGAATTTAAGACACTAATATTTTTTAAAGAATCCTTGTCCAATGTTCATGTAAGATAACAAATAAATAAATACTATAAATATCAAGTTTATTTAACTGAATAGTTAAATAGTTAGAACAGTAAAATATAATAAAAACATTTGAATTACATTATTACGTTTGTTATGTGAAAGAATCTTTCTAACGTTCTGCTAGTGGTAAACTGCGGATATTCTGAAGAAAGCGTAAATAATATACAATGAAAAGGAATTTTTAATGGCAAGTGTGTCCTTGTAAACTTTCTGTTAGATAAGATTATCTCTAAATATAGGTATCTCTTGAGCACTGGCTAATTTGGAATGACAGAATGCTTTCGAGCCTAATCTTTTTGACGCTTAAATGTAGTTTATATTTTATTTGAAATACATTGACTAAATTGTATTTTTCCTGCAATGTATTTCAGCTACAAACTATATGGAATATATTTTGTATTTCAAATACTTGAAATATATTTTTCCTGAAATACTGCCCAGCTCTGCAAATCTATCGAAAAAATGAGTATTATTGATTTTACTTAATTTTGGCCAAAATAGACTTTTCAAAATACACGTGATCAGGAATTGGGACATCTAGCTTATTTAAGAATAATACTAATTTTCAAAATCTTGATTTTTATAAAACGTTCCAGCTAAAAAATTTATTTTTTATATATGTACATTGTTGTCTTATCTACTATTTAAGAATAATTTTTAATAAAACAATTTGTGATTTATTTCAGAAATACTGGTTGATTTTATGAAAAGTATATTTCGATTGTTATTACTTCTAATTTTTGAATAATTTTTCACTCCAGCAGGAAAAATATTTTAAAAGCAACAGTAGATACACTCGATGTTGGTCATCCAGACGGTAGAACATGTGTTTTTCACGGTCAGTCACTTTCTTGGCGACTGGCTGACTAATACTAACCGTAACCATTGTTCGATTTACTTTAAATCGTAAATAAAATGTAATTGAATTTAAAAAAAATTCTGTAAATAATGAAACTGTTATTATTATATAATAGCTGTTAAAATAATTACACTATCGTTTTACAATGACAGTTTTTCTATTTATATAAAAATGCTGTTAAAAATCATTACCACAGACAATGCAATTTTGATTTCGTTCAGATCATTAAGAATTACAAGTATGAGTGTAATTATTTCCAATAAATTTCATTTAGTTTTTATCAAATCAATCTTCCTGGATTGAAATAACTTGTTTTGATATAACGATGATTTAGATTTTATAGTAAGCCTGTCAAAACCGACAGACCTATCCATCAACAAATGCAGTCAATTAAACATGAATAAAAGCACCCGATGTATTAAATTCTCTGAAAGATTATCCAACTTATCCTGCATTATATATA
>JBAGKK010042183.1:0-10468 GCA_037177015.1 Euceroptres primus | reverse complement strand
AACTCAAAAACTATCGAAAGGTGTAAAAACCTCGATTTCGATTTTTTTAGAGTAAGCCCCCTTTCTTCGGCGCACGTTACACACACACACACACACACACACACACACACACATATATATATATATATATATATATACATTACCTGTTCGTCACCTGATTTTTTGAATTTGTCTTTTGTGCCTTTGTCTTTATCATTAGTTCGATTTGAACATAATTTGTCCATTGCTTTTTTCAAAACTCTTTAAGACTCTGAAAGGTCGCATATAGTATTATATAAACTAAATGTATTTTAGTATGATAGTATAGTTTAAGGGTGCCAATGCAAAAGGAGATAAGGGGCCTTCCATAAGCCATGTAGTTTCTGTAGGAGAGGGGAGGGGTTCGACGAAAGGCCACGTTGGTCTACATTTGGGTGGGAAGGGGTCCGAGTCTCAGTCACGTGATTTTACACTTAGGTGTTAAAAAAAATAAAACGCATGGCTTACTCCTTTTTTGAAATAGCGCACGGAATTTTTCGCCATTTGTTGACTCAGATTGTTCTTAAAAAAATAAAAAATAAATAAACCTCATAATTTTTTTTTTTTTTTTTTTCATTTTACAAGAAATTCAAAAAACTACGTGGCACCCTACAGGGAGGGAGGGGTCAATGAGAGTGCCACAATGGACCACGTGGGGGGGAGAATGGGTCAAAAAGTGGCCAAAATTGGGCCACGTGGTTTATGGAAGCCCCCCCTAAGGGACAAAATGACAATTTTAAAGGAGAGCGAAACAACCTTCTTTAAAATCGAAATTGTAAATTAAGGAAAAAAGTCCGATCCTGAGCTGAAGTATTGCTAAATAGATATTAAAAAAGTTTAATTTGAAAAAGGCTTCTGATTTGGAGAAAACATAGTCAAAAGTAGACCATGTCAAGATTTTGATTTAAGGGGGTATTATAGTTTGACCATGCGTTTTCGAGGACATTGTTCTAACTGCAATTAAAAAAAAACCTTCAAAGTTTTTTGACCGGACATTTTTTCATTTATTAGAACAATTCTTTAAAGTACATAAAAAATATACATGAAATAAATCACTCAAATAGGGGGCGTTGTGGCATCTCCAAGAATGTGTCCTGGAAACGCACGGTTGACATGATTCCGCTGCTCCAGGGTGTCTGAAAAAAACCAAACATATTCTTAATATATGCAAGTATGGCTACAGTCGGAATTAGAATAAATTAAAAATAACGATTTCTGAATTTTTAACAAGTCAAAAACCACCAAAAAAGTGAAAATTCGCAAAAAAAATTTCAAAGAAGTGCAATTTTGCGAATTTTCAATATTTTTGATTGGTTCTAGTCACGACTATAGTCACACTCGTATATTTTAAGAATCTGTTTGGTTTTTTTTTCAGATGTCCTGAAGTAGCCGATTCATGTCAACCGTGCGTTTCCTGGACACATTCTTTGAGACGCCACAACGCCCCCTATTTGAGTGATTTATTTCATGTATATTTTTTATGCACTAAATGACTTGTTGTAATAAATGAAAAGAGTTCAATTCAAAAAAATTTGAATGATTTTCTTTTATTGAAGTTTGAACAATGACCTCGAAAACGCATGGTCAAACAATACCTCCTTAAAAAACTTAACCAATTCCGAGAAAATTAAAGTTGAATTTTGAAGTTAGCCTTTCATGGCTTTGGAAAATTGGCTTTAGAAAGAGATACAAAATCGATTTTTAAATTTAAAGAAAAAATAAGAAAACATACCCGAGATGTTGAATTGTTGAAAACAGGAATACATGTAAAAAGTTTGAAAAAAACGTCTATCTACATCTACAAAATTAAGGGGAAGTTGTCGCGTTGCAGGTTAAATTGTTTTTTTAGAGCCCAGTCACTGAAAACTTTTAATTGCGATAAAAAAACGAATTTCTATTTTCAAAAATACACAAGGTATTAATTTCGAGACATTTTAAAGATTGAGGCAGGATTTACCAGACTCCATGATTATTTCGCCTTTCCTAACTTTCGGTTCAAGTGCCAATTCCGGATAAACGAATTGAATCCGTGAACCCAACTTAAATTTCCGAAATTTCAGTAACCAAAATTGCACTTTTACTAACAATATAATAAAAACCATCAACTGCATCAATTAGGTATAATTCATTTGACATTTTCCATCTATTTCCTGTTATACTCCGAAAACAGAACTGGCAATCTAGTAGAGATTCTCTAATAAAAGTTTGGCAGTGATTTTTTTTTGTCTCGCACTCATGGCCCTCTCCTGCAGCCCACTCGTGGCCACCCTGTATAATGAGGCCCACACAAATCTCATTTCCATATGTGTTGTTTTATAAACATGATTTAGGTCAGCGTTTCTCAAACTTTTTTCGCACTTTTCAGGGAGGGGCAGGGCCGCCACCCTACAATTTTTTCACAATACCCGAATCCTTGGGAGGACAATTAACCGCTTTGTGCGGGTAGACTGTTACGTCGCGTGACCTTCCCATTGATAGAAAATTATAGCCAGTTGAGAAAAATTAAAATTATGTAAAAACTTATTAAATCGAATTTTAATAGGGTGGATCAATTTGGTAATCGAATTGCAAGAAAGTCAAAAAAAGGATAGTAAAAATCGGTTGATATCTTCAACTCTAGTAGTGAGTCCACACTAGAAAGTCGAACTAAAAATATGTCTCTCTTTCTTCGTAGATATGTCAAGATATTAACCGATTTCCATGAACTTTTTTTTCACTTTTGTCTAATTATGTCAGGAAATTGATTCAGCTAATTAAAATTTAATTGAGCCATGCCTCCACAATTTTAGTTATTTTAACGGGCCTCAATCTTGTAACAATGAAAGGGTCATCATAATAGGTATACGAAAGTTGACGTCTGTTGACAGCGGGAGGGCTGCCTTGGAGTCAGCCGAGCTGCCCGACCCGGGGTGGTACCCCCCGGCCACGGTCGGGGACATGACCGTCGGCAGTAGTTTGGGAAGCGCTGATTTAGGTATCTTAATAAATTATCTTCAATGCATAAATATATTTGCGTTTTGTTTAAACGATGTTGTGGTTTTAATGCATGAATGATGGCCTGACAAAATCGCTGAAAGATGAACCGAAATCATTCCAATGAAAGGGTATAAGCGTATTTTTATTTCTAATTTTAAATGTTATATTTCTTCGTGGAAATTATTCTCTTTTTCCTTGATCGAAAATTATTAATTGCACGAAAACAATAGCTAAGATATGTGTTTAAAGTGGCATGTCAAAATATGCCACTTTACAGATTTATAAAATTCTATTATAAAAAATTCTTTCTGAGATGACTCCAAAATTATTTCCGTTTAGAAGAAAATAATCTTGAGAAGTTGAAGGAATGGTTTTAAACTGCACTTTTCCCTGAAATGTTTTTCTTTTAGGTAACTTTAAAAATATGGCTCATATTTCAGTTTCATCAAAACATGCACCTTCTTTAAATTTCACGGGGGTATTTTGCTTAGTTTTTTAAATAGTTCAGTTCCGCAATTAACTCACCAAAAAAAAGAACTAATATAAGTGTTATATGTTTTGAAGTTAAGAAATAAACTTGAATTCTGCCTGCGGAAATAAATAGTGAGGTTATTCCAGGTCATAGCATTCGACTTATTCGATTCAAACTTTTCACACAGTATCAATATTAAACAATTATTTTTGCTAATAATTACCATATATGAAAATATAGCGAATAGAACCTCAATATAGATACATTCCGACGTAATAAATTTTACATAATATAAAAGTCCACGTGGAAAGAAGAAAATAGCTAAAATTACTATTTAAAAGGTTAAAATATTGTATTTGTATTTGTATAGTCGGGCAGGGAGCACGGTTAGTACCGTGCTCAGGCAATTCAGCCCATTGTGCCATACCCTTAACAGTGTGCTCCTAGTGATCGGCCCCAGACCTCATAATGAAGCCCAAGGATCTTCCACTATTCTCCTTACTAGTTCCTCGGGTTCCGTAGGGACCGGATCCTGAATCTGTGACCTGCGCCCGGTATTCCGGGCACCAGTATGCCTTAATATGATGCCACCTAGTGGTCGACTCAGGACCTCTTAATGAAGCCCAGTATGTCTCTCACTGTGTGCGTTGTTAGCTCTTCAGATTCCATGATAGGAATCCTGAGTGTCTGTAGCCTAGGCCCAGAAAGTTTAAAATATACTCTGAACGCATTTTTTTTAGTTTAATGAATTGCTCCATTTCACATTGTAACTTGTGCAATGAAAATATCCGTATTTACGATTTTCGTTGCACCAATTACAATGTGAAATAGTAAAATTTACTAAACTCCCGAAAAATGTACTCAGAGCTTATTTTAACTATTTAAATAGTTTTTAATTTAAATATTTAAATAGTTTAACTATTTAAATAATCATTCGCCAGCAGTTCCACGGCTTTCCAGTTTGAGTGGCACTGCCAGTCTCACTTCATTAGCTAGAGAAACAGAATCTAGAGTCTTAGCAATTGAGACACTAAACGAAACTTCATCATCACTTGACAGATTAGGTGACAATGCTAGTGAAGATGAATCAGGAGTTCCATCAGTTGGGAGTCTGACACTTCCGCACCTCATGAAGAAGAAGCAACAGTTCCATCAGTTGAAAGTGAAAATGACACCGCTAGTTTCATTTCATCTCATGAAAGAAGATTGGCCTTCGAATCAGAATCTGCTTCATCGATATCTTTTTTATCATCATTGTCATTGTCATTTATTGAAAACATTGATAATGTCGATGAAATTGGGAGTAGAGTAGCCTGGCTAGATCATCCTGTCTATGAGGATGCGACTGTCTGTGGCGGTGATGCTTTGTATCGAATCTTAAAGCTTTATGTCACAAATAGTTTAACTAAAAGAGCTCTAAGTGGTGTCTTGGATACAATAGATTTACTTCTGTCTGATATGCATACTATTCCAAGAACAAAACATATACTATTGAAACTAATAGATAAGGTATTGCCTCATTCACATAAAGACCTTGTTAGAAAACATCGAATATGTTCAGAGTGTTGCAAAAATCTCGGCCTTTAGTTTGTTGAACCAAGAATTGAAAGATGTATTCGATGTGAATGTACTGCTGTAAATAGTTTTTTCTTGAAAAAAAGACTCTGTGCTGAGAGATGCGTTTGAAATAAGATAATTTCATATTCTAATAGATGAGTACCGAAAGGAATGTGCTGGAAAAAATCCAGAGAAATTGTATGACCTAACGTCTGGATCGGAATATAAGCGTTTCAAAGTGATAGTCATTCTTGGTGAGTATGATTTAATTTTGATTTGGTTTACTGATGGAGCTCAAACAGCTAAAGGTTCATTTGGTAGTCACATCTGGCTTGTGTTATTGTAACCATGACAATCGGAAACCAGATATGAATTCATATTTGGAACCTTTTGCTACGGCATTACAAAAGCTGTGCACAAATGGAGTTGAATTGCATCATCCAACGTTAGATCGTACAATAGGTAGTAAAGTGATCGCTCCTGTCTCCAGTTTAGATACTCCTGCTAGGGCATCCGTACAAAACATTATGCAGTATAATGGCGAGTGCGGTTGTACACGCCATCCTGGACAAACATCCTATAGAAACTTGTGAAATAGGATCAGGAACGAATCAAGTTTTTTCAGTGCTTGCATAAGACCCGCCACTTAGAACGGCTGAACGAATGGCAAAACAGGAAAGAATTGTATAGAATTATGAAGATTTGTCAAACTTCAAAGGAGTTAAAGGAGAATCTGCTGTTTCCAAGATGCCACACTTCGATCGAGCAAAAGGGTTTGTGCCAGACTATATGCACGCCATTGTACTACATAAGGATGTGGGGACCAATTTGGGTGTGGTCAGCATTTGCATCTGAAGATGCTACTGAAGAACTAATACGAATGGCTCACGCGTCTAACAAAATCGATGTAGAATTAGTAAACACAATCAGAATTATACACGCCTAAAAGACGATACTTAATGGAAATAGAAAGACCCCAAAGACATCAAGGACTTACAGCACATAGACCACCTACTCGATACGCCTTGACGAACGACGACATAAAAGCATTAATAATCGTTACGAGACTAACTAGAGAACAACAGGGGACTGGGATTTTAATTTACAGCAGATGCAAAATTCATAATGATATTTTCACATTAGACTATGTTTGGCGTTATCAAATTTTTTGTAAAGAATAATTCAGCTCTGTTTTGTGTTATTCGACAACTCGTTGAATCGCATGCTCAAAAACTCGACATTAAACAGAACGAATTTGGAATAAGTTTTAACTCGATTATAAAACCCGTGCGCGTTTCGTACTGTATTCATGCCCTTCCAGTCAAAATGATTTTGACAAAAGTTGTGCGCGTATCAGGTTACGTTTGCTGTTTACCAAATGACCTGGAAAAAAATGAGAGAAACTACGTGAATTTATTCCGCGATTTGGAAATGTAGATAAGTCTATAACTGCACATCGTTGAATAGATTCACCCGCCTTAAGACAGTCTTCTAATAACAGAACATTTTGTTATGCTCTTCTTTTAGTTGAAACATTTATTTTATTCTTTCTTAATAAAAGTTACATTTTGTGTCTAGCGATGAATCATTGTTACCTGATCTTATTTCACATTATTTATTATAACTTTGTTATTGCAAAATTTTCTTATTTCCACATGACTCTGAATGGTAAATTCTTTCTGATGTTTATGTTCTTATAAATTCTTATTTCTTACTTGTATGCTATTATATTCCTGTTTTGGCGTAAATTCGACGCGAATTCGAAATAAAAAGTATTGTACGATCTATTACGCTGAAGACAGTGTATTATCCATTTAATTGAATGAAAAAATCCTTGCCTTCTTAATTTGTAAACCCCAATTTTAAAAATGCTTTTTATTTATATGCATTATGTATTCAAATGAAACAGAGGATTGACTTCTTCTAAAGTTCCACCATGATTCGAAATATTAAATATAATAATTATTGACAATGTTGTTTTAGTTCTGCCTGTAGGGTCTAATAATAATAATGATTGTTTAGATAACCTAATCAGAAATAATTGCATTTAATAACACAGGCCGACAAAACTTGGCCGACCTTCAGACCCAAAAACCAGAGTATACTTTTCCGAAGGTTTTTGGTGCGCTGAATTCGAATCTGAGATCAAAATTGCTCAATTGGCTCTGGTTTCCGAGATATCCTAACCTAAAAGTGCAAAAATCGCGATTTTGGACTACATTTGAGGTTACGTAGCATCATGACATTTCTTTTTTCCAAAAAACTATTAAGAGCATCCTAAAATACAAGTCTCAACCTTTCAAATGACGTTGAGTTTGCTCAGATATCTTTTTTTTCGCTGAGATATCGCATTTTAAAATTTTTTAGTTATCCATAAACCTACAAATCATAAGCCCATGAAGTCTAAACAGAAACACCAAGCCCACAACCCCCAAACCCACAAACCCCCAAACTACAAATTCTAAATCCCCAAACCCCAAACTCACATACCCCAAACCCAACAACCCCAAATCTACACACTCCAAACCCACAAATCCCAAACCCACATACCACAAACCTACAAACCTCAGCTTGAGCTTTGTAGATTAGAGGGTTTACGGTTCGGGATTTGGATTGAGAGGATATAGGAGTTGGAGTTGGAAAGATTTTTTAAAGATTTTGTTAACAGTTTTTAGGGATAAAAAATTTGCGATGCTACATAACTTCAAATATAGGCAAAAATCGCGATTTTTACACTGTTGGGTTAACATATCTCAAAATCCTGACGTGTCAGAGCGTTTCTGAGGCCGGATTCACCCCAAACCCATAAACTTCAAACCTACAAACTTCAAATCTATACACTCCAAACCAACAAACCCACAAACCGCGAGCCCACATACCCCAATCCTACAAACCCCGGCTTGAGCTTTGTAGATTCCAGGGTTTACGTTTTGGGGTTAGGAGTTAAGAGGTATGGGAATTCGAATTAGAAAGACTTTTTCAAAATGCTGTCTATAGTTTTTTTATGATAAAAAATTTTGGGATGTTACACAACCTAAAATATATGCAAAAATCACAAGGATATCTCAAAACTGAGCAAATTTAATGCGTATTTTCGTTACAAATAAGGGATATGCTAATAAAATAAGCGACTTTAAGTTTTTTTACTGTATATTTTTTATTTTACCGCTCTCAGCCGAACCCAAAGTCACGAAGCTAGTAGGTTTGGGGTATGTGGGTTTAGGATTTGTGGTATTGTGGGTTTGGTGTTTGTGAGTTTGGGGCTTTCGAGTTTGTATGTTGGGTGTTTGTGGGTTTGGGGGTTGTGGGCTTGGTTGTTGACACACCTAGTGCAACAGTAACGCTAGGAATTCAAGGTACTGCTTAACTAAACTTAAAAATTCGTCTGAAATGTAATTTCCACGAGGAAGATGTTGTTTGCATACCTGGTGGAAACTGGTTTGAGGTCAGAACTTCAAGGTACAGAATGACTAGATCTAAAAATTGATCAGAAATTTAATTTTCTTCATCAAGATGGTTATCAAACACCTGGTGGAAATCTGTATGGCGTAGGAAATTTAAGGTACTCCTTAAATAGACCTAAAATTTCTTCTGAAACAGCAGAACCTCCCCGAGGAAGATGCTGTTCGGACACCTGGAGCAAGGATTTCACATCGAGACTTCAAGGTACCGCCTAATTAGTCCGAAAAATTCATCACAACCCTAATTTCCTCGAGAAAGATGTTGTTCGCACACCTGGGGCAAGGATATCACATCTGGATTTCAAGGTATCGTTTAATTAGTTTAAAACATTCGTCTGAAACCTAAGTTCCTCAAGGAAGATATTATTCGGACGCCTGGCACAAGGGTTTGACATAGAGACTTCAAGGTACCTATTAATTAGTCCGAAAATCGAAAACCTAATTTCCTCGAAGAATATTTCGTTCGTATACCTGGTGCAAGGATTTTACAGCTGAATTTCAAGGTTTCGGACCCCTGGTGCAATGGTTTCACATCTGGACTTCGAGATCCCGTTTACTTAGTCCGTAAAATTCATTTAAACCTAACTTCCCCGAGGAATATTTCGTTCTCATACCTGGTGCAAGGATTTCACATAAGGATTTCAATTTCAGTATCGCTTAATTAGTCCGAAAAATTCGTCTGAAACCTAACTTCCTCGAGGAAGATGTTATTCGGACACCTGGTTCTAGTGTTTCACATCGAGACTTCAAGGTGCCGCTTACTTAGACCGAAAAATTCGTCTAAAACCTAACTTCCTGGAGGATCATGATAATCGTACACCTGACCTGACGCAAGGATTTAACGTTGGATCTTCAAAGTGTCATCCGGAGAATGACATACAATAACGCGAAGCCAAACTTAGTCAAGGGATATAAATATCTTTTTATGTATGGCATATAAAAAATTTTGACCCAAACGTTTTCGATAGACTATTTCTCAATCTTTCGAATGAAATAACAAAAATTTTAAAAATTCAAAATTGAGCCATCATATTTGAAAATCAAAAATCTTTTGGATTTTTTTCTTTAAGTTTGACCCTTTTTTTTCTTCTTTTTTTAGCTAAAAATGTAGCTTGAAATTCTAACGTTCAGATCCTTGAATAGAAAAATGTCGTTTTTTGTCGTTTTTGAAAATTTGAATTTTAAGTAACCTGGTAAGTTCAAAAAAATTTTCCTATGCGCGACAAAAATTTCGGAAAATTTTTCGCATTTCAGTTTTTGATAAGAAACAATATTCTAAAAACGGAAATTTAAAAAAAAAATTTTTGTTGATTTTAGAATTTTTTGAAAATTTTCAGAAATGAAATTTTTCGAATTTAGTTAATTGCGCATTTTAATGTGCAATTTACATGTAATGTACATAATATAATAAGTACAAATGTTATTTGTACATTAAAAATTCGCAATTAATGAAATAAAAAAGATTTCATTTTTAAAAATTTTCAAAAAATTTTGAAATCAAAATTAAAAAATTTTTTTTTTTTTGAATTTCTGTTTTTAGATTATTGTTTCTTATCAAAAACTGTAGATGCAAAAATGTTCCGATTTTTTTCGCGCATAGGAAAATTTTTTTGATCTTAAGAAAAAATCAAAAATATTTTTGATTTTCAAAAATTTTGAATTTTTCAAATTTTTTTTTAATATCATTCGAAAGATTGGGAAAAAATCTATCGAAAACGTTTTCGGCGAGTTTTTAACCAAACTGATCAATCTTTTTTTTTTTTTTTGAAGTGCCATCTAATAGGTCTAAACTTTTCGTAAATTTGAGCCGGATCGGAGAAATTTATTTTTTGCGGTGGGTACACTTTATTTATTTTATTTTATTTATTTATCCAACAGTCATAGATCAATTACAGGATAACTTGTTATAAGAATTAAGTAAGAATAGTAATAATAACGATCGTAGGTAATTAAGCTTAGAAATAATTAGTTAAAGTAAATAACA
>JBAGKK010042172.1:0-10469 GCA_037177015.1 Euceroptres primus | reverse complement strand
AATATAAGATACATTATTGACCAGGAATGGGTAAGTTACTTTTTAAAAGGAATTAGTTACCTTTACCGTTACATCATGAAAAAAGTAACTATCTTTACTTTTTTCGTTACTTTTATATTTTAGAAATATGAGAAATAAATACTAAGGAAAATAATAAATAATCGACGCTTATTTTTATCTATATTCTGTGTTTATTTTTAATGATTCCTGCCACCATTCGAACAGTCGAAATGAAAAAATCGTTGCAAAAGCAATAAACTATATTGGTTGTCGTAATAAAAAAAAATTATTTCGAAAGTAACGAGAAAAGTAACGACTTTTGTAGTTACCATTACTGAAAAAAATGTAACTAATTACCAATTCGTTACTTATTTATAAAAATAACTTCGTTACCATCATCGTTATCCAGTTAAAGTACAGTTAAAGTCATCGTTACTACTCTCTAAATCTGAATCAGTCAAAAATTTCACTGATTTCATTCAGTGACCTATTTCTAGCTAATTCATCAGTGAATTTTGACTGAATTTCAGTGAAATTGACTGAACCTCAGTCAAAATCCACTGATGAATTAGTTAGAAATGGGTCACTGATTGAAATCAGTGAAAATTTTGACTGATTCAAATTTAGAGAGTAGTTAAAGTAAATAGTTACTTTTAACTAGTTACTTCCCATCACTGTTATTGACATTTTATGTTATAAATTATTATGGCAGCTTCATTGTTTGCCTAAAAAATATTACTGAATTAAAAAGAAAGTAAAAATTAAAATCAATTATTATACTACATTCAATCACGTTCATGCATTTGATCAACGTCATATACGTATGAGATCAAAGTGTATCCTTTTTATTCAATTCCCAGGTGAAAAAATTATCTATAAATATTTATTACGAATGATGGATAAAGTGTATCCTTTTTATTCAATTCCCAGGTGAAAAAATTATCTATAAATATTTATTACGAATGATGGATATTCACTGTGCAAAAAATTATGCTATAAAGTGAATTTGAAAGTATCAATGCTGCAAATAAATGTAAATTAATTATTTTCTTGTCTGAGTATGTATTTAATTAACTAACCTGCAACGTAATTTTTTAAAATTAAAACCTAATTTTTTGAAGATAAAAATCTGTATTCATTCTCTACACGTCATCGCTATTTCGTTTTCATTTTGCATTGACTTTTGCTTTTCTGCATTCCCTTTCAGAAATCTAGAAAAATAATTTTACAATAGAATTTTTTGAAATTCTAAAGACAGAATTAGAAAGAAACATAATTTTAAAGAAGAAAATTGTGGACAATTTACTCAAATTAACAAACATGTAACTGCAAATGAAATAATGAATTCTCTACTAAATAAAGAACAATTAAATATTTTCAATTATAATATTCGATCAACTAAATTGTAATTGAATAAATTAAATATAATTTTTCTTCTTATTTAACCAATTTAAGCAGAATATGCATCTATGCATATTATTTTTCTGCTTATTTCACTTAATTCACATTTCCTTTGAAAATAAATAAACTGTATGTGTAAATTATGTATTCACGTATATGAGAAAAGAAAAGAAATGCAGAGAAAAATATTTCATAATATCAGGTCAGCTGATTTTCGTACGTGTGCAATATGTGCATATGGCACCTTTGTACGCTAATTCGCTAACGTATGCTAATGTACGTTAATGGTGACCATTTAGACCAAAATCTAAGAGTTTAATTTTTTTCATTATTTACATGAAAATAATGCATTCCACAATAATGCTGCGACTAGATATAATAGGTACAACTACGAGTCACATAATTCATCACTTTCCATAATTTTTTATCTTCACTTTTTCAACAGTTTTTCAAACTACGTATGCTAATGACGTTTCTTATTGACAAAACAATGATTCTAATTTGAATCTTATATTACGAACAAACTTTTATTTTACAAGATTTTGTACATATACATTTTATGTTTATTAAATTCTCAAAATTTAACAATATGACGCCTTTTAATTGTTTGTTACGGTGTCCAGGAAAAAGCAGAAAATAATTTTGTCGGTAAACATGAAATAGAAAAAAAGATAAAAAATGGTGAAATGATTTACTTATAATCGCCTTTATCACCGAAAAAAATGTTTGGTGGGCTTAACCACTCAGTTTGTAAAATATGCCTCTACTATTTTATATTATTTGGGACAATCCTTTTATTAATTAGAGTGATTATTCAATTAGTTGCATCAACTAATAAAATGGTTGCCCCAACTAATAGCATAGAAAGGGTATATTTTATAAACTAATTCTTATGGTATCCATTAATATTAAATTTTCTAAGGAATTAACAAATTTAAAAGATTATTTAAAAAATTTGAAAACCAAGTTTTCTCAGTTTTTGTCATATTTTGACTTAGGATTAAACACGACTTTCTTCTTAAGATTCTTACGATTCCATTGGCCGTTTTATATGTTCAAATTTTATAATTAAAATCCAAGTTTTGAATAAGGTGGAAATAAAAGGAATTCCAATTGAATAAATAGTTCAATTTATTAATTACAGATTGTTTTAATTGATAACGTAGAAAAGAAGATTTTGATCGCGAATGAGTGAATAATTTCAAAAGTGCGGCTGTCCTTACAATAGAGATCTTATCCATGTATTGCGTATATGCTCTGTATATTGTATAATTATAATTACTTTGCAAAATTCCTTTTTCTTTGTGTATAAATCAAATTGATCCTTTCATTTCGGCTTTATGCTGCGCATTCACTTTGAGAGTTTGAGCCGTATGTAAAAGTTTTAATGATAATATATATGGGGCATTCCATGCCAAATCGATCACTGTTGACCCCGACCCCTTTCGATTTGACTGAAACTTTTTTTTATCTTTTTCTACCCTATCGAAAAAATTTTTCAGAATTTTTTCAAATTTTTTTACCTAGCCCAAAAAAAGTAATGGGTCTTTTAAAAAATCGCTGTTTTTCAAATGGCCGTAACTTTTTCCTTTTTTTTTGCCGTAACGTTTTTTTTTCAAAATTTGTGTTTTTTAATGCACATTTCAGAAAAAAATTATAAAAATTATGCAGATCCATCATCAACGTTTTTTTTGTTGAAATTTTCGGGAAAAAACGGAAATTTCGAGATGATTGTCATTTTTTTCTTTTTTTTCTAAAAAACTTTGACATTTTCCGCAAATTCTCTGAAATTTTCAGAGTGGGATTTTTTCGTTTTCTATTTTTCTTTTTCAATTGAAAAAAAAATTTAACTCAACTTATTTTTCATAACACTACTCTAAAAATAATAATAATAATATTAATAATAATAATAATAATAATAATAATTAAAGTGGTGGTCATCGGAAAAATTTCAATTTTTTTCGAAAAAGTCAGAAAGAAAATAGAAGATAGCCCTGAATAATTTTTTTTGTATTTTTTTTTCGAAAACTACATTTAAAAACAAAGAAAACGAAAACAAAAGTTATGATTTAGCCTATATCAGACTAAACCATAGGCTTTTAAAAATTTTTAAGCAGTTAATTTCTGATGAAATTCGTTTGAATTTTTTTTTTAATACGTCGCTTTTTTTGTTTACATACGCAAAAAACATAGTTTATTAAATAATTTTATGCACAGCAGATATAAATACAATATAACTTTATTTCTTTACACGTTTTATTAATTTATATACTCTAAATTTCTAGAAAGAAAATGTGTTTTTTTTTTTTCTTACACTAAGCTGTATTTTTACGTCTAATTACTAATAATTACTTTTGAAATCTATTTTTTTATCACAAATATTTATTGAAAATTATATCTAATCATAATTTGCGTAACGTTATCAAATTATCTGCTCTTTTCAACATTCCGTTTTGAAAATTGAAAATTGGGAAGTTATTGTTTGAGAACTTATAACTTTTGACATCTGTGTGCATTTCTGTCAGTTAAAAATGAAATTATTCTAACGCCATCTATAGGAAAATTGACAAACACCATAGAAATCTGGCCATCTTGCATAAAATTATTTAATAAACTAAGTTTTTTGGGTATGTAAACAAAAAAAGCGACTGAAAAAAAAATTCAAACGAATTTCATCGAAAATTAACTGCTTCAAAATTTTTAAAAGCTTATGGTTTAGTTAGAAATAGGCCAAATCATAACTTTTTTCTCATTTTCTTTGTTTTTAAATATCGTTTTCGAAAAATATACAAAAAAATTATTCAGGGCTATCTTCTATTTTTTTCTGAATTTTTCGAAAAAATTAAAATTTTCCCGATGACTACAACTTTTAATTATGATTATTATTATTTGCTAAATTTTAAGGCCCTCTGTACATTCTAAAAAAATTTCAAAGTAATGTTATGAAAGATAAGCTGAGTTAAAAAAAGTACATTATTCGCCAAGTTTAAACGCAAATTTTGGCGAGAGCGTAGTTTATGTAGTTTAGTTAATCGCTCGAGCCAAAATTTTCGTTTGGACATGGCAAAAACTTTGAAAAAAACGTCCCGATAAGTCAATTTTTTAAAAAGTCATGGCCATTTGAAAAAAACCATTTTTGAAGAACCCATAACTTTTTTTGAATCAGATAATAAAATTTGAAAAAATTCTGAACAATGTTTTCAATAGGGTAGAAAAAGATAAAAAAGTTTCAGCCGAATCGAAAGGGGTCAGGGTCAAAAGTGGTCGATTTGGCAGGGAATGCCCCACATATATTTCATTATTTAATTTTTAATATATTTATATATTGCATAATATATTGGCTTTCACAAAATTGATTACATCGTCCTTATTACTCTAGGAATCAAAATTTTAGATACGGTATATAAATAAATAAGCATTAAATACATGGTCCACTTTATTAATTATATTTTATAAATATATTGTATATGTTTGGAAAGAAAAATATTTAATCAACCAAATGAATTAGTTTTTTTTCCGGAATAGAATTTTCTGCAAAGATGGAGGAAACAAAAATCTTTAATGTTATTCATGAAAATGAATACGATAAATTTTAAAGCTAATGTTTTTAATGCCACTAAAATCGACTTGTAGGTTTGATTTTACACCTTAAATTCTTTAGAAATCTGTGAATTAGATTTTAGAACTTAATACTGCACAAAATATTATTTTTTTGATTCTAAACTAAGTATAATTATATAATAAATTCATTATTACTCATCAAATTTATTTCGGTGTCAGTTTGCTTTGCATTTATCATTTTTATTTCTTTGCACAAATCCGGAAGACAATTTTTTAAAATTTTGAAACAATTGTGGAATGAAATTTAGAAACCTAAGCTTAATAAAATTTTAATCAGATTTAGGTTCAGGTTCTTCAGTTGGATGAGTACCGTCTCCTCTTTTTTCAATTACCGACCTGACTAATTCTTTAGAAGGTTGTTTCAAATCATAGGCCCAACCGATTTTGGCAAACATGTCAATTAACGCTGTTGTGTAGTTCAATCCGTAGTTTCCTAACTCTGCAGCCTTATAATCCCAAGGAAAGACATGATGGTAGTTATGCCAGCCTTCTCCCATGGCTACAACGGCTACAAACTTATTTTGCGTTGGAGCTATGGTTCTACAATAATCAATATCAAAATTTAATTTAGTGTATTATTTTAATTTTTGGGAAAATAAAACAGGTAATTTCAAAAATTAATATTATCCAGATTAATACCTAATAATTATTATCTTTCTTACTTGTCATAGGGTTTGCTACCCCAAATGTGAGCAGCGCTATTAACACTCCATGTGAAATTCAAGGACAAGGCGTAACGGGTAATTTGCGATAAAATAACGTAGTACCACTCTTCATTCCACAAGTACACCGGTATAATCGTCGGTATAATAAAACAGCACATTATTTTTAAAGGTATGAAATATCTATGGAAGAATTACAAGAAAATCAATTTCTCAATTAACGATTCTAGTTTAGATGTCACAAAATTGGAGTATAGTTTATAAAATACACAATGCTCTAAATTTTTATAATAGAACAAGTTTTTATGATAGGTTGATTATCCATAAAAACTATCATAAAAATTTGTGCTACTTTTCAAATTGCAATTAGCTAATTGACGAATTGCATAATTTCCTTTAGCAATTCAAGTGTATGAAATTAATTATTAATTTTTCTTTAAAACTGATTCTAAGCTCATTTTATCACTGAAAATCATACTTATCACCAAATGCAACAACTGGATCCGAAACAATGTCACTCATATCTATTTGACGTCCTCGCCTAATAGCTTCAGGATGCTTTTTCATCATCAGCCAACCAACATGCGAAAAGAAAAATCCACGACTGCTGTCATGTGGATCTGCTTCCGTTTCTGAATATTTATGATGGATACGATGATCTCTCACCCAATCGTACAATGAATTCTAACACAAGAGTATCGTAATTATTCACAAATTCACGTATTAGTTTTGGAGTTATGCAATAAAAACATCATTAGCATATACCTAGATGGAAAAATTCTATAGAATTTATGTAGAATGCATTCTATAGAATCCTCACCAGAATTCTAGTCCAATTTTTTTATAGAATCATCACAAGAATTCTAGTTCAATTTTTTATAGAATCGTCACAAGAATTCTAATTCAATTTCTATAGAATCCTCGCAAGAATTCTAGTCCGATTTCTATAGAATCTTCGCAAGAATTTGATAGTACAGAAATTCTATATAAAATTCTATATAAATTGGACTAGAATTCTTGTAGAATTCTTATGAAGCCTTTACAGAAATTTGAATAGAATTCTTGTGAAGTCTCTATAGAAATTTGAGTAGAATTCTTGTGAAGTCCCTATGGAAATTTGAGTAATTCTTGTGAAGTCCCTATGGAAATTTGAGTAATTCTTGTGAAGTCTCTGTGGAAATTTGAGTAGAATTCTTGTGAGGATTCTTTAGAATGCATTCTACATAAATTTTATATGATTTTTCCACCTGAAAAAAATTCTTCCACCTGAAAAAAAATTTTTCCACGTAAAAAAAGTCTACTTGTTAGAATGCTATCCACCTGTCCAGATGAATAGTAGCAGTAAAGAAGAATTACTCGAAGAGGCCATTTAGCTTTGTAAGCTCGATGAGTCCAAAGTCGATGTGCACCACCGGTTACTCCAAAACCAACCATATTTCCAACGAGGTATGCTTTGAAGAAGAAAAAAAAAAAGCAGAAAGGCACAAAAAAAGTTTCTAAAAATACCTTAGAAGTTTTCACTTCAATGATATTAGTATTCAATACTCAGAGTTTGTTAACTTCACCAAAAAAAATCTGGTTAAATTAACCAAAATCTGCTTTTACTATTTTTTCTAGTTAAAGTCATTAGAAATTCTCGTTAAATTCTGATTAAAACAATCAGAATTTTGTTTGCTTTACAAAAAAAAATAGTAAGGGCATATTTAACAAGAATTTGGGTTTTTTAAAGCCATTTTTATGAGTGTTCATGTTTCGGATACTTTTGCTTGAAACTCTTATTCATTTCCCTGACATTATTTATTTATTTAACCCTGACAGTTATTTCGGAGAAATTACCTTTCGAAAGAGAAAATTAAAAAACTTATCAAAGTGGTGTTTTCAAAAAGAAAAACGAATAATTCGCAAAATTATTAAAATTGTTGAAAATTATGAAGTTAGTAGATTTCTAATCTATTCCCTATTATTCTCTAGTTCTTCTAGTCTATTTCCCTCATATTTCTTTTATTTATTTTACTAGAGAATTTCCATATACGTCAAGAATAGAAAACATACATTTTATAAAAAAGATTAAATAAGTTTATTTTTAAATTAATTTAATAAATATTATATTTAATATGAAATTCTTACTGTGCAGATAAGTAAAAACAGATAAGTAAAAAAATTAAAACAAATTTGTGAATTATGCAATAAATACTTTTTGACGATGAAGCACTTTCTTTATCATTTAAAATTAAAACTGTTTTCAGTAGAATAATAAAGAAAAATGATAGGTTTTCAAGACATCAGCTTATCTTTTTATGGATAATTTTATTAAAGTATATTATTGTGAAATGCTATATTTTACATTTTTCTACATCAGATTTGGATGTAGAAAAAAATGTAGTAACAAAAAATGGTTATTAAATTGTTTTAGCCTGTCGATATAATCATTTTAAAAGTGTCTTACATAATTCTGTAGCACATGGTTGAAATAATGTAAAATTCGTTATGTGCAAACGCACTATCAATTTTCAAAAATATACTTTGCGTGTAAACTATCATCTCCAAAATATTAAAAAATTAGAAACATTAAATTGAGTAAATTTTGTGCTTTGGAATATAATTTGTTGCTATACTCACTGTAGAAGGCAGTCATTTTCTTTTCTCTATAAGGGAAGTTTATTATAGAATAAAGTGCCAAAATGTGCAGGGTGGTAATACTGATGATGTTTAACCATTTTAACTCTGCTTGAAAATAAGATAAGGAACCATTTTTCTTTTCTATTTTGAATCCATTAGCCTTTATTGATTCATTTTCCTCATGTTCAATTTCCTTTGCTGTAATGTTAGCTGGCAATGTCAAAGAATCTCCAACCTCAGATTTGTCCTTATCAATGCATGGCGTAGTACCAGATATATTGGGTGGCATTTCTCTCGCGAATTAAGTCTGCATAAAGCATCCAAAAACGACATTTTTATTAAAACTGAATGCAGGTACACTAATTTTAAAATAAACACAAATAAAGACGATTTTTAAATATATTTAGAGGAAATACAAATTGCTACATGAGTACATATACATTAAGGTGGTTCTTATTTATAAAGTAAATTTTTTTAAAAATTCGTTTGCTTTCACTGGCGGAATTTGTTCGTATGCCCACAAAAAGAAAGTCCACCAAATTTTAGCCAAATCGGTTGATATTTACCCACCAAACATGGGCCTTGCAATTTCCCATGGGATTTACATGGGAGAAATCACGCAAAAACGAAAAATATGTATAACTTTTTTAATTTTTATTTGAATCATTCTGTCTCCATGGACAAAAATTTGCATGGGATGCTTAAAATATCTTCATATTCAAAAAATTTTGGAAAATCACAAAATGGCGGTCATCTAAATGGGCCCCAAAATGCTATTTCTTAAAGTTATGAACAAAAGGTGACCAAAAATTGAGGAAAAATTTAATAATTTATTCTCAAGCGAATGCGAAATCTCAAATCCAAAATTTTGAAAAAATATAAAATGGCGGCTAATTCAAAACTCAAAAATACCTTTTTTCCACAGTTTTCAACGTAATACTTTTAAACTTCGGGAAAACAAAATTTTTGACTTCAGAAATTACTTGATAATTTTCAAAATCTAAAGTTTTGAAAAAATATAAAATGGTGGCCAATTCAAGATTAGAAAATAGCTTATTTTTACAGTTTTTAACAAAATAATTTGAAATTTCGTAAAAACAAACTGTTTAGCTTCAGAAAATACTTTATTGTAGTTTGTTTTAGCTACAGAAACAATCTCAAATATTGAAAAAACAAAATGGTGGCCAATTAAAAATTTAAAAAAATGCTTATTACTATACAGTTTTTAACGAAATACTTTTTTTTTCTTTTTTTTATTCAGAACAAATGCCCTTGGTAAACCATGATTTATCAGGAGAAGAAATGTTGATTCAGAAACGATAACATACTTTGCAAAAACAAAAATTTTGACGCAGTACAACAAACTGATTACAAAAAATGAGAAAGAGAAACAGAATCTCCTTCTTGTTGTTCAAGATAATCGGCAGAGTGTTCCCGATATGAAGAAGTGTACATTATCCGGCAAGATACAAACTGAATAAATTCATACTGAATTAATATTGTTAATTAATTATAATATTCAAGACACTGCATAAATAATATTTTATTCATTTAGATGTAAGTACTACGTTCTTCTTGAATTTTTCCTTAAACGGATACCATTCAAAAATATGAAAATAAATCTCTCCTTTATTTTCTGAAATTATCTTATAGGTTCTGAATCAACATTTTTTTCTGATAAAGTTTAAAAGTATTTCGTTGAAAACTGTAGTAATAAGCTTCTTTTTTTAATTTTGAATTGATCGCCATTTTGGTTTTTTAAAAATATTTTGGATTTTTAAAATTATCAAGACCGAATCCATTTCAAATCAGGCAGGTTCTACACTTGAAGTCACAGAATCTTTCGGGGTCAAAATATGTTGTTTTTTAGAGGAAATTAGGCCATACGTATTTTTGCGATTTGTGAAAAAAAATTTTCTACGAAGTTATTGGTATTTGAATTTTTTGCTTTATTTTTCAAAAAAACCCAAATTTTTTCTTTAAACTTCTATAACTTTTGATCTAATTGAGATATTTAATATTTCTTCGCAGATTCTGGTAACGTTTATCGTCTTCTTTCGAAATCCGTGAGAAAATTTAGAAAATATTTAAAATTAACAAAATGGCGGTGGTTTTTCTGAAAATATTTATAGTCGATTTTCTCAAAAAACCCACACTTATATTTTT
>JBAGKK010042161.1:0-10469 GCA_037177015.1 Euceroptres primus | reverse complement strand
AAACGCGTGGCGGTCTCGGGTAGATGAGGCAATGAACTTTCGAGTTCCAAATGCCGATAAATAATAAAATAATAATGGTAAGGTTAGTTTAATTACTTCTGGCCCGCGGGCCAGGAGTTGCCGTTGCCTGGCCTAGCCTAGAGCAGGCAACTCCAACTAGCAAGGTAAATCTACCTGGTTAACTCTAAAAAAAACTTCTCAAAACTCAAGCTTACCAAAAAAATTGATCTGACCCTTTTTGTATTTTTGAAAACTCTCTTTGAAAATGAAATTATTTTACTGCCGTCATTTTATTACTGGGCCCTGCTCTTGTTGAGTTGGATTTGCCTGGCCTAGGCCTAGAGCCTAGAGTCTAGACCAGGGAACGGAAACTTGACAAGTGTAGGGACCAATAATAAAATAATGGTGGTAAAATAATTTCAATTACAAAGAGAGTTTTCCAAAATACAAAAAGGTCAAGCTAATTTTTTGGTAAGCTTGGGTTTTGAGGATTTATTTATATATTTATATTTAGGGTTAGTTTTACTGTTTCTGGCCCGCGGTCCAGGAGTTGCCGTTGTCTGGCCTAGACTCCTAGAGCCTAGACCAGCTGAATCCGACTCGTAGCCCGCGGGCCAAATCTAACTGGCTAACGCTATCATAAACTGCTCAAAACTCAAGCTTACCAAAAGAATTGACCTGGCCCTTTTTATATTTTTGAAAACTCTCTTTGTAACTGAAATTATTTTACTGTCTTCTTTTAATTTCTGGCCTCTGCACTTGTCAAGTTGCACTTGCCTGGCCTAGACTCCTACAGAGATGCAGTTGTAATAAAAAAGTTTCCCACTATGTGTACAAAGTTTTGTACAATGACCTAGGTCCTAGGATCTCCTGGAGTCTGGGCTGAGCCTCCCTAGACGCCACAGAATCTCGAAGACTGGTTGAAGGCTCAAAAACTAAATGAGTATTGAAGTGGTTTTACTAGCTTACTTCTGCTGGCGCGTTGCATCTTATGCCTTATCCGTTTTTGTGCATGAAGACCTTTAAGATTTTGCGAGACCCAGGCCTGTGGGCACGCAAGTCCGTGCATAAAGGCGTTACTAGCTGAGCGCAAGGCGCTTTTCTGCCTCTCCTCTTCGTTCAAACTGCCAACCTCTGCCACCTCCTCATCGTGACTACCACTACCAACTCTACCCTCTCACGCCCCTTACACCTTCCTCGCTAGAGTCCTTCTGTCTTGGCGTGTCTCTCGGCGACTTTTTTATCTTCCCGTCTGCCGTAACTGCTTCTCCTTCTCTCGATGAATTCAACGCTCTCCGTCCCTCGCGTTTGTTTTTTCTCTGTTTTTCCTCACCTCGCGTGGTGGTGGGCCTGTATGAACCACGTGTGCGATCAACTGTGCACGCGAACGCACTCTCCACTTCTCGTTACCGGTCTGTAAGAAGATCAAGATTGAAGATTCCATCTTCGGCCTTCCATGGGGTCATCGTTAGGTCCCAAGATTGCTAACGAATTCGTTTGAGTCGAAGAGCGAGTAAAGAATCCATCGATCCATTGATGACAGGGTTGATTAGTTTTCTCTATTTCATTATTGATGTGCAGGAAACTTGGTTTGTTCTTGTGGCTATTTTTTTGACGAAGATATTCTAATCAAATCTCATAGTCTCATTGATCATCAGCATCAATGCATTTTCCTTACTTAAATCAGAAGTACGCTTGAATCCCGGTTTAAGATGAATCTTGGACATTGCCTGTCTTAAACCGGGATAGGTCCTTGAGCGTCTCTGAACACAAACAGTCAAGGCCGTACGAACCACTTTCAGTCGGAATAATATGAATTATGTGGGAATAATATGAATTATGTAACTGAATTATGTACGCATTTAAATGTTTTACCATAAGGGATAAAAATTTTTAAATGACGATGAAAAATTAATGAAAAAGAAAATTTCAACAAATTTTGTAAAAATAAATTATTTTTTTATTTGTTTAGGAATTCGCATATCTTAAAGAGTCATCTCATGCAATGAGAAATGCAATAATCAATGCGAAAAAGGACTCAGACATGAACTGCAAATTGCCTAACCTTAACTTTCCGGCTTTTTAGAGACAGAGGTACGCCCACGAGAACAGAGGGAGAGAGGAAACGAAAAGAGAGTCAACATATCCAACCTCTCACTCACTTTTCTTCCCTCCATCCTCGTCATTCTCACAGTAAAAAAGGGGGTACCGACATGTTTCGAGGTCAATTTATACCCCCTCATCACAGTGAATATAAGGGTGTTATAGGTAATGCAACCCACATAGGACAGACAGGAAGGGCGTTAAAAATTAGAAGAAATGAACATCGGAGCAATTTATACGGGAACGCGAAGTTCATAATGTTCTGTCCAAACATGCACTAACTAACACATGGTCATGATTTCTAATGGGAAGAAGTTAAGATTTTGCATCACGAAAGACATCAGAGAAAGAGGGAATTCACTGAAATGCTTTTCATAAAGAGGGAAGGGAACAATGCAATTAATTTGAAAAAATATCTGGCAAGACATAACAAGGTGTTTGATAGTTTTATAAAATTTTTGTAAAAAAGAACTTTTTTATGATGAATAAAATTTTTGTAAAAAAGAACTTTGTTATAATGATAGAAAAAATGCACATTGTTTTACACAGCATAAAAATTTTTTAACCTGTAACACCCTTATATTCAGCCTGATGAGGAGGTATAAATTGACCTCGAAACATGTTAGTAAGCCCTTTTTTACTGTGAGAATGACGGAGATGGAGGGAAGAAAAGTGAGTGAGAGGTTGGATAGGTTGACTCTCTTTTCGTTTTCTTTCTCTCTCTTTTCTCGTCGGCGTACCTCTGTCTCTAAAGAGCCAAAAAGTTAAGGTTAGGCAATTTGCAGTTAATGTCTGAGTCCTCTTTTGCATTGATTATATGTTTGTCATTGCATGGGATGACTCTTTGAGATATGCAAATTTCTAGTCAAATGAAATATTTTAAACAGAGACATTAAGCCCAGACTTTGGTACTGTTCAGAAAATTCATTTTTCATCGCGCCTCTATTGAAACTTCGAGTTTCGGTACCTGTAGAGCGGGTTGAAACACAGTGTTTGCATCCCTAGGGTTGAAACATTTTGTTTCAGCCCTAGGGTTGAAACTCCGTTGTCTTTGTCTATCGCCCTAGGGCTGAAACAAAATATTTCAACCCTAGAGATGCAAACACCGTGTTTCAACCCACTGTACAGGTACCTCAACTCGAATTTTCAATAGATTTGCGATGAAAAATAATGTGCATTACTCGGAATGTAACACAACGATCGCAACTCGTGTTGAGTGCAGCCGTCGCTTCGTTCGGACAGCAAACTTCACACTCGTTGCAATTGCTGTGTTTCATCCCTTGTAATACAACATACTATTTCGATTACGAATGGTCCTTCTTAGTCGTCTAAACAAAAATAAATGCAAAAGGCGAATTAATACTACTCGCTCTGTTGCTGCGGTACTGTGTAACTCTTACCCGACGACCGTGCCTCCCTCTCTACCCTCGGACTCGCGCATCAACTGAATGCCACGGAATGAAATTCTAGGAATATCTTAAACCGGGATTCGAGTGTATTCAGCACAGCTTTAAAGGTGGAATAAACCCCTTAAATCTTTCTCAAAAAGTATTACGCACTTAGAAATAAAAATGCTTTTAGAGCCAAATTCGGTATGGAAACAGATCGGGCGACAAAACTATCCGACTTCAATTTAGTCCGTGAATCCCGAATAAAAGAAGTACGATTTCTGAATCAAAATAGAATGATTGCAGATGAAAGCAGAAGCGAATCTGGTATCATCTTTTAACTTGAAGTTGGTCAGATATCATGTAGAATCGAAGATCGTATTAGAACGCCCAAAAAAGCATACCGGACTGAAAGGAAAGCGAGAAGGAAAGTCTAGTTTTTACTGTGTATAATTAAGTAAACTGAGATATTAATTTGAAAATATCTTGGACAATTTCTTCATCTAAGACTGTCAACTCTAAATGAGCTCTGAAGAAGTTAATTTAGTTGAAATATATAGCACCTCCTTCCTCTTTATTCTCCAGAAAACTTGAAAAATATCACGGCACAGATTGTTCCTGACAAGCGCACTTGCTCATGGCTGCGTAAGTTCTAAAAACAGTAGTCAAGAACATTCTTCGCATGACTGTTACTAATCGTAGAGCAGGTGGCATGAGTCAAGGCATTTTTCACCTTGTTCCATTAGAAAATCAAATTGTTCTGCCTTCCCCGACTCGATCGACAGTGAACTCTTTGGCGCCGACCATATTCGGTAAATAAAACTGTACACAAGGTTCAATTTCGTTCAGCTAATGATCCTCTCGTGACAAGACCCGGGTTCAGCTGGGGCTAAAATCGTTTCCAAATAGGCGAACAGACGTTCCTTAGTCCTTGCACAATGCCAAGGATTGTCACGACATCGATAAGAGCGGCAACCACATTACTCGCTAAGATCACGATCGCCTTTGTCTCCCATCTCTGTCCTTGTCTCTGGGATTCACGAGCCGGAAGTCCACAGTAGTCTTTTACCCTCTGAAGTACGATTCGTCTGTTTTTACTGCTTTCCCGACTGCCGGTTGAGTGGACGGCTTCTTACGTAAGCTCTTTCTACGACAGTCACCAGAAAGAGTAGGAGGAGGATGAAAAGGAGGCAAAGGATAAGAACCAAGATAGCTGGAGAGGAAGAGAGAGGGAACATTTTTTGTCGACAAACCCCTGGCGGCGTCCTAGAAAGAGGTGGTATCCCCTCCCTGATTATTGGCATTTTCCCCTCTATAGGGTCCACCCAACTCCTTCTCGTGGCCACAGCACTTTACTATCATACCGTACCGGTCCACGACGGATTCCGAGTGCGGAGGGAGTGTAAAAGATGAGAACCGGGAGGCAAAATGGGAGAAAGAAAGAGAGGAAAGGTTTAGTATAGCTACTACAGAACTATAGAATATTATATGTAGAAGTGCAGACGGGGCCAATAAGTAAGAGCCGAGCCAACGCGAACAGTTCCGAGGCTGAAATCTCCCAGAGATGAAGAACGTTTGACGGAGAAGACGTGTTTGGAGGCGAAAACAAACAAGGATAGAAGGTCCTAGAGTCTAGATCTAGACTCTAGACCTAGACTAGCCTGTTGGAGAAGCTGAAGAGAGGAAATTTTGACAATCATACCAGGAAATGAAAGATACTGTTTGAGAGGATGCGAGGCAGAATTGAGAGTATACGAAAGGATCAGAAGACTAGGTTCTCGAGCGAAGGACGACTACTACTCGTCATATGTCCAACATGTTACTCAAAATCTTATCTGTTCTAAGACTCTCGAGATCTGCTTTGAAGCTAACGAACCGTCGCAATCCACGCGGGGTGCTACAACATTTTCTGCAGAATAGGGAACCGTCGCAGTTGCTGGTTCTTTAACTGAAAAGTGCTAAAAAAAACACATCTCAGTTGATGTATAAGGTTCGTTTCATGAGGATCATGAATCTTGTAGAAAACTACCTTACAGCAACGAATTTTACTCAGAAAATAAACGTACACAACGCAGCTAACAAGAAATTCTGTTTAGGGTTTTAATTCTGTAAAACAAAAAAATCTCGAGGATATACAACCCAGCCGAAAACTAGGATGTAACGAGTTCGTAATCACGTTTAACGCCTTCCTGTTGGAAACGGATAGGAAAAGGGAGATCGTTAAGGAACCGTCAACTGCAGTGACTAACGACGTAGACTTTAGAAAGAGTCTGTCGACTGTCACTTACTAATGTGAAGGCAAAATACTGCAAGCATTGCGTTCTGAGAAAAATAGGTTTAAGATTAAACATCGGTGTTGCCACCAAGCAGTAAATGGTAGATTTGTAATTCCACTTGACTTTATTTTCTGTAGATCGTTTCTCTGACGAGTGGATGTGCCTTTACTTCGCCAGCAATGAGTCTCGGATTCAAGTTTATATCATGTTTTAAACAGGATTGGACTCGGCGTCTGGACAATCTGCAAATGACAGAATTGACAAATCCGAGATTTAATGAGATTGGAAAGCAGATAAGATACTCTACTTGATAAATTATGACTCTAAGTTAAGGTGATGTGCACACACCAAGATTAAACGACTTCCTAAATCTTAAATTATGGACAATCTCATAGATAATAAATCAGAATCGTTTTGACACTATCCAATAATTACAGAGACTATTTCAAAATAACTTGATTTAAAAAGCTGCTGTTTAATGCATGTATTCATGCTCTCTGCTTCAGAAAGTAATTAGAAAACAAACTACCACACGCCACTTGAATTACCTCAAAAATATCAGCTTTTTCGTAACCAATTGGAATAACATCGAGTCAAGTGAGAACCGCCGACTGAAAATCGAATGCAATAAGGGCACAAGAGGTTTAACGAGTTTCCTCAGTAATCGTGGGCGTAAGCAGGATTTCTGCAGATTTCTTTTCAGCATCTTTTACATATAGTAGTTGCAGCTACTGCATTTACGTTACGAAAACGTCACGGAAAAAACTAGTTGGCTGTAGCAACAAAGAATTCTTGGTTGTTTTAGTATTTGCTGTCGCAACGAAGAAAGTTGGTTACTGTTACAAAGATACTCTACCAACCCCCGGTTTGTAACTGCAACAAAGAATGCTCTTGGTAAAATCTAACCATGAATTCTTGGTTGCTACAGCCAACTAGTTTGTTGCTACAGACAACTATTTTTTTCGTGGTCGATTGAAAGTATGAAAGTTCAAGCACAAATTTATTTGGTTGTGTACATTAACCTCGATACGAAATTTCAAATATGAAAGAAGAGAGATAACGAAAGGAAATCGCCTCGGCTTAGTGAGCAAGGCGTTAGGGAAGCACTTATGGATTTGCCACGTGTGGGCGACAAAGCTCATGCATGAGGACTTCCCCTCTTATGGCGCACACGCCCCAATTGCAACCTTTACATGAAGAAGGAATTACGTAGAGCAAAATTACTGAAAATAGATATCTATAGGATAAAAAAAGATACAATCATGAAAACCATTAAACCATGATCGAACCTTCAAACCGGTGTCCGAATAACCGAATCTGATTATAGATCAGATTAGAATCTGTAAAGAGCCACGGGTAAGTAAGTCGAATTTGGGAGGCTTTTTGTCTTTAAAACCGAAGGTTTTTCTTGAAATCTTGACAGTTGTGAAGATAACAAGAAAAGTACAAGAACGGAAACATCTTTTTAGAGTAAAGAAATGTTTATGAATCAGTCAATTGTATCAAATGATACAATTTATTGTTAGAATAAATCTGCGTAAATAATAAATATTTCTTTGATGCAAAGAAATATTCTTTCTTATTCAATTCAATTCTTATTCAATTCAATATTCAAAAGAAATATTCAACTTAAAATCTAAAATAGTTGACTCTGTAAAAAAAATGTTGATTCAACCAAAATTGCATGACTACTATTATATTTGGCAATGAATTTGTGGTCGAAACGTTTGCCTATCTTTTGATGTTTTTATATTTACAAACTAAGTATGTAGCTCTTAAGAAATATATCCCAAAGCCAATGAAATATTAATTACGATATCAAATTCCAAATATTATATTGATGGAACATTTGGTTATTTTAAGTAAAAATTTATTTGGTACAAAGAATTGGGAACAAATAAAAGCATTTTTGAATTCAATAATATTTTTACTCATTGCACAATCAGCCCTTCCGTTAGAGGCAACTCACGTGGCGTGTCGAGAAACGGAAAAAGCACTTTTCGAGCCGGCTAGAAAGGAGCATCTAACCCTGCGCATTATCACCCTATCTACCGCATTCGCAACGGGGTTGTTAGCCCTTATCAGATCGCCCGTTAAGCACAGGTGCGAGACACGTAGGTGAGCTCCCTTCTGTACTCGTCCCGGCATATAAACGAAACAAGTGGTCGTGCCGATAAAGGAATCTATGTAAATGTTACGCGAATAAACTCAGACGCTCCAACTCTATGACTCCTTCCGATGTAATCCATATACATATAGAATGAACATGAAAGTTTCCTGTTGAAAAAGAACTCAATCAACGACAACTTGTACCAAAGGAGTCTTCCTTTACGATTCCGAAAGAAGGCCAAGTGTTATTGTGAAATAAACTCTATATACTTCAAGATCAACCGATGTGTAGACTTCAATTTAACGAAATTCCAGAGATTAAAGGCCAACACTTTGATTTCATTTTGTGAATTGATCTTTGATTGCAGATGCATTCTGCCGTACATTTGAAGAAAAGCTCTATCTACATTTTTTTATGAAAAATTAGTTTTTTATATCGTTGTATTCGTAATGAAAAAAACGAATTCAACTGTACAAAAGGTAATTAGAGATTCTAATTAAATTTGGAGATAATTAGACCCTAGTTAACCTTTCTACACAAATTTTTGAGAAATCTAGAAAATTACTGACGAACAAAGGAGGTCTGTTAAGTTGGCAGAACCACTTTGTCATTTGATAGTTTTTGACATGTCAAAAATTAGGGCTCATTTAGTGCTAATTTTGTACCAATTCACCAATTTCGTGTTTTTAATAATTTTAAAAAAAGGTGTGGTACCGCTGATTTAACGTTAAGCTGACAAGACCACATCCAAAAGGATATTAAAAAATACTGCAATCACATTTGTCAATGCGTCATAATTTAGGGCTCAATTAGTGCTCTTTAACTGCATGAACAATTTTTTTCAAAAAACAACCCCTATCATCGAAAAACTACTCTCAACAAAATAAACTTTTTCCAAAACGAAAAATACAACTAATTCGTACTGTGTAGGGTACATGAAATTTCAAATATACTTTTTGAAAACATTACCCTTTACTTCTAAAAAACACCACTCTTATTTGCAAAGTTCTTGGAAATAAAATAAAATATCTTATCTATATTTATAACACTGTATCTTATTTTGTGCTTCTTTGAACGAAAGATTATTTACATATAAAGTCCTTTATTTGAAGATACTCAGGAAAATAATTATTAAAGTGATAACTGATTAAGTAAATAATTCTTTAGATAATGAATTTAGTTTTAGAAAGTTAGTCCAACATGATCAATAAATGATTTTAAAAAATATATATGTACTTTCTGATGTGATATAATGGGTTGTGTGAGGGGTTGTGAGTGCCCCAAAAATTCTTCCGCAGATAGAACCACTGTAAAATAGTCACAAATAGGAACATCCCAGTTCGGATTTTAGAGAAGCGTCGGGTTATGACCAACAATCCCTGAGAAGTCCTACTAAAGATAGTTAAAGATTTCCAATATTTAAAAAAGTTACAACATGTTGGCATTTGTTTATGCGTAATTCATTAAATAATTGATTACTATTGTTTATTTAAGTTGGGAATTTTTCGGGATCTGTAATTTTTTGGAGACTAGCATGTTTTGCTGATATTATTTTTGCAGTAAATTGCTTTTTCATAATTTATTGCTATTATTTGTTTAAATGTGTCAGCATCAGTCAAAAATTTTGGATCGACTGACATCTTACAAAAAGTCTCATTACAGAAAAAACTGAACGATTTTTAATACTAATAGGGGAAAGTTGCCTAAGACGGGCCCCCTTCCATATTTTCTGAAAATTTTCAAGTTTAAGGAACTTCAGAAGCAAAAGCGATTATTGACATCATATAGTTTCATGTCTGCTTTACAAAGTTCATATGCTTAAAAGTTCAAAAAATTTTTAAAAGGCAATAAATTTCGATGTTGAAAAAATATGTATTTTTTCCGTCTTAAGCAACCCGGTATTCTAAGACGGGCCCCTTTAAAAAATCAAAAAAGCTATGTAATTAAACACTAGATATTGATAAATTTTATTTGTAGCGTGCTGCTTATAATAAGGTCAAACAGAAAAACAAGTACATACTAATAAAGATCACAAACTTAATATTTATAAAAAGTTGTAAAATGACAAATGTTATTCATCGTAGATCAATAAGTTACTGATATAAAGTGAATAAATAACATATTTTTAAAAATTTCTTGTTCATGATCAAAAAGCAATAAAGAGGTTAGAAAAGGTACTAATTATGGCGGAAAATTTAAATATGACGTATCTTCGGTGTACTGTCGGTAATTCATAGATAAAGAAGATTACGCTTTTATCAGCAGTTTTCTAGCCTAACCGGGGCTCATCCTAAGAATTACGCAAGTTTACAATTTTTAAAATATTTTTATTAAACAGCATAAAAATTAATAAACCGTAAGTAACAATTGCAAAGTTTACAAAATTATCTATAAAAAAAAACTTACTCCTTCAAATCATTAGAAGTTATTTGTTACGTCCGGACGTGGCATTCCTCCCTTCAAATTTTTCCTCCTTATCAGATAAGATAAGGAATGCAGAAGGAAAGCCCTTTTTTATATCTTTATATTAATTGTATGAACTTGTGTGTTATATGAGTGTTTATGCTTTTATTTTATATGGATGTGTGTTAT
>JBAGKK010042150.1:0-10470 GCA_037177015.1 Euceroptres primus | reverse complement strand
AATGAAATATTATCAACGATTTCATATAGAGGGTCAATGAAAAATACGACATGTCTTCCAACATGTCACAACTCAATTTCATATTTATTTTTATTTTAACTAATATTATTCTAAGAATTATTTTTCAAACAAATGAGTATGCAGAAAAAAGTGATTTTAAATTATTTAATGTTAGAAGATTAATTTCATTTACGCTAAATAGATGTGTCGAGTCGAATGGAAAAAAACTAATTTGATCAAAGTTCGGTTCGGTTTCGAAAAATTCGAAAATTCAAGTTTCTCGAGTCGTATCAAAAAAATTCGATCCGAACTGATGTAAGCACTGATCGGTTTCGAAAAATTCGATACTCGACTTGCGTCTAAGTCGGATCGAAAAACTTCGATTAAATTCTCAGCTGCGTAGAATCGAAAAATAACCAATTAGATTCGACATACTGCACACCACTAACGGAAACCATTTACTTTTTCTGCATATAAACCGTGAAAAAAATAAGTCTTTTTTCTCGAGAGAGTGACAATAACATTGCCACATTAACTCCACACTCTTGGCATCTCTTTCTTCACTCTTGCGTTTGAGCAAGACAAGTATATCTGAAACAGCACAACTGGCGCCTTCAGTCGGTATGATTGGTAAACAATCATCAGCAGCTGATGCCATCAATCATACCGACTGATGGTAAAAAGGTAGTGTTGAACAATTACTGCCACACTCTCGAGAAAAAAGACTTCTTTTGTTCACGGCTTACATGCAGAAAAAGTGAAAGGTTTCCATGCAAGTGTTATGAACAATATGGTGTGATACTCCTGAAAACAGGAACATTGCACTCGTGTGACGTTTCGAGCACTCACCTTCGTTTCGTGCTCGAAACATCCCATTCGTGCAAAGTTCCTGTTTCCCCACATATATCATAATATACTTTTGTGTTTCTAATTTTTAACCTATGATAAGAAAAGTAATTACCCCGTATAAATAGATGTTAACTTTAAAAGTTATTTCAGAATTGAACTACTTAATTGGCCAAAAATCGAAATTGTTAAGTTTTAAATAAGTAAAGGATGATATTTTGTGTTTTGTGTTTCTAACCTATAACTGAAAAACTTATGATTTTTGAGATAACATGATAAATGGTTAATTATCAATAAAAAAGCACCATGCCTCACGAATTCAGCAGAAATATACATCTAGATTATTTAAGGTAAATAAGAAAAAGTTTATAGCGAAAAAGAAAATAATATATTAACAAGGACATGTTTTGTGCGCCCTCAATTTTAATTAATTTTCCCAGGATTCACTTAAATTTTAATTCTTAATAGTAAATTTCGACCAGTAAACTGTACCGGGCGAAGGGCAAAGCGGACAGTTGGGTGGTGCTGGCTTTCCCTACCCTTGAACTTATGGATCTGTCTCTGGCAAGAATGTCAATGCCTTTCTGCGCGCTGACTACTCCCCGCTTGATGATTCTCCCACCTAGCTCGCGGGTTATATAAGTCGCTGCATGACTCGGAAGTTCGACAGTTCCTCCCGACCGACCTCCCCGACGGCAGCCCACTGCCAACAGCCCCAGCTACCAATACTCTCCAGACCTTGCAATAAAATGCTCACCAGCGTCCCTGAAGTCTCTCTTTATTTTTCTTCCCTTACGCCCCGTTTTCCCACACACCACCGTGTCAGAGCAGCAAATTCTACCTCCCGCCGCCGAAACTAGGAAGCCCATCAGCCCCGTTCTCCCAGGGTGCCAATGCTACCATACTACCTCCCCCCCGGAGACCTACGTTCTTCGCGCCACCGACCCCCTCACCCCGCTTTCCAATCCTCCCACGGTCTACGAACCAAGAAACTCCCTCCCCCTCCCTCTGCATTCAAGGAGTATTACCTTTTTTGATTTCTTTTTCAGAAAGGAAAAAGGTGGTGTCAAAAGTGGCGCCCAACGTGGGGCCGACAGTAACTTCTGGGAGTACGCAAACACCACTGGGTGTTTGCGTACTCAACCACTTCCAAGTTCCAATCTAGCCCTACCACAGGCTATAGACTCTGTGGAGGAGAACGAAGACCCTGTGGAATATAGCGACGACCAGCCAGACGTGACACTTGTCTGCTCCAGCTTCCTATAGCAGCGCAACAAAGTGAACAAGAGTAGTTCTTCTCTTCGATAGTTCCTAAAGGATTCACTGTGTCGCTACCCTCGCTACAGAACTCCCCTCCCTTTGTCAAACCCGGAGACTCCTCAATGACAGAGCAGTCTTGATCTCTACAATCAGTAAGCTGAGAATCTCTACAATTCAGCATGCTGAGAATTCCTTTTAAAGGAAAGGAAACCCCAGCCCTAGAACAACCAGTCTTAACTAGTTACCCTCCGACTTCGTTGGTTTCAATCCTCCCAGGAACTATACAGCCATGTCCGAGCAACAGATCCTTCTAAACCTTCCCAACGCAGAGGAATAAGGTTCCCCAGAACCTGCCAACTAGCCTCCGCTCCAAGAAGGTGCCCTGGGACCAGCTTCATCCAGCAAGCCCCCCCCCCCCTTTAAGCAGGAACCCCGGTAGGTGCTTAAGTGCTCCGCATCCTTCACCTCGACATACGGCCAGTCAGCCACCCTGGATCAATTGGCAGGGACTACGTCCAAGCGACGCCAGCGCCACCGCCGCTGTTGCCAGAATTTCAAGGCTAGGCACGAGGACTGGAGCACCGAATCCTGCTTCTGGAACCTCAGAACAGGCAGACAGGAGGAGGGGGACGTAAAATGGTTCTCCTGTTTCCCATTAAAACTACAGACCACCCCATGATGAACGATATAGCAACCTTATTTCCAGACTACGCTCAACCGACAGTAGCTGTGGGTCCTGGTTGTCAACGGCTTAACTGACTTCAGCCACCCCACTGTCCTCATGAAATCAACGAACAACGCATGGTTGCCAACGACCTAGAACGTGTCTCTACGTAGGCACCACCACACATTTTTACCACGGAGTAATGCCGCCACCGACCTTACATCCAGCTTCTGCCCCAGTATCTACAGATGGTCTCTAAGAAGACAGAGGAACTCGCCTTGACGGAATAGCGCGCCTGCACTCTTGTCAACTACCCTGACTCCAGCAGGAGGAGCAACGCATTGGCTCCACAATGTGATTCACCAGTCGCTCTACCTAAGGCACAACCTAATGTTCCAATCGACAACCAGGATGCCGACCTCACCCTTATCCTCGAAGTAAGCAAAGCTTAAACTTTGTACTTTTACATGCACTCTTTGTAAATTTTTTCATATCTGCCGTTGAAGCACTATCAGCGTTTCTTTGTAGGGTTGACAGTGTAGACCTGTAAACTCTACACGTGCTTGGATTAAGATCTGGTTCTAAAGGACGACCTATGCCATGAAAAATATCTGTTTTGAATTGTTTAAACAATTATTGTTGGAACAATTTTGGGGTAAAAATCGACTTACAAAGACACTGTTAACCCCTTGAGCGGCATCACAGTGGTCCGGAAATGGATTTTTGGGTTCAAATTCAGCCACAGGTCGCATTTCTTAATCGTTATGAAAACAGACTTAGAACACATAAATATTTCATTCAAAATTTTATCTAGTTATTATTAACGATTTATTTAAACAAATACGCCAGAAACAAAATTATGATAAATTGCATGGAAAAAAAATTGTCCGGCACATATACACTATGTAATTTTTTCCGTAGAATAGAATAGCATTAGGCTGTTTTCCCGTAACTCGCATTTTTAATCAAATTGTTTAAACAATTGGAAAATAAAATTTATTCTCATAAAAAATCATCATTTGATGAAATGCTCTCATCCTATCATTAACTTTTCTGCTATGATTTCTGCATATGGGCCTTACTAGATTAACAAATTGTTTATAACTTTATAAGCTCTTTTTAAATGTACAGTTCATAAAGATATTTCGTCATTAATATTTTTATAATAGTGCAACAATTAAATAAAATATTGTCCTGAATAAAGTCTTTCTTCATAACTTCTGATAAACAAAAAAAATCATTCCATTGAAATAGCCACTTTATCCGCTGTAATCCATTTTTGAACCATTGTGATGACGCCCAAGGGGTTAGCAGCGTTTTTGTATGTCAATTTTTACTCAAAAATCGTTTGAACTATAATTGTTTAAAAAATTTAAAGCAGATATTTTTCATGCGATAGGTCATACTTTGAAACCAGATCTTAATGTCATTCTCAAAACTGTAATATGTGTACTTTGTGATCTTTAGTATTACGGCTAAGCACGTGTAGGCTAGTGTAAACCGTGCATGTGCGAGCATGCGCACGGTTTACAGAGAAACGTTGAAAGTGCTTCAACAGCACATGTGAAAAGATTTACAAAGAATGCATGTAAAAGTATAAAGTTTAAGCTTCACTTTGAAACCATTTTGAAGCTTCTAGCACATCGGGTACAAATCACTATAAATTCTCAGAAACTGCCAAAAACACGTCTTTTTTTAAACTTTGGCAATTTTTGAGACCAGATTCGTATTTGGCCCAAAAATATCTGTGGAAAACGCCTAATCACTTTCCATTCACAAAATTGATGTCACGTAGTGTTATCATTGTTGAAAAGTTGTACCTTTTTGTACCGCCGGTCTTCTAAATAGGTACAACTATTGTTTTTTTAATGTTTTAAATTATTAAAACAATCTGCAATGGGATTTAAATGAAAGCTTGAACTTTTTACTTCAAAGTTATAATACCGATTAATAATACCTCGTTTAACTACAAAATTGTAAATGTTTGTAAATTGTACTGCAATCAAAAGTAAATTTCCGTCTTTTTCAAATAGAATGCTCAAAATTTCAGGGTTTTGAATGGAATTATTGTTCATTTCTCGGTTTCTATATCAAGTCGCCACCCTGAACACATTTTCCATGCATCATTCAGCTAAAAACTTACCATGTATGAGCTCTAGGGTAATTGTCAGGCGTGCCCCACTTTTCAATAGTAAATAACTGAGGTCCATTACTGCCATATAGCTCTTTAAAACCATTCATAGGTACTCGAGATGTTCCAGTAACGAACTGCAAGAGCCTAGCTCTCATTTCGTTATTAAATGATAGAACAACTCGCCAGAACCACTGTACCGTAATATGGTTTGCATGATAGTCTCCCTTGTATAAAGAGTTTTGCTTCCAATCTTTAACATCAATATGTTGGATGCCGCACATCAGCAATTCCAGTTCATGTTCATCAAATATTTTCACCAGATTCAACGGTACAAGTGCATTAAAACCTTCGAGAAAAGCATTCATTTGATCCTGAACTCGGGAAACAAATCTCCACTGTATCACCAAGCTTATATATTCATCCTTGTTTTCATCTGTTAATGGGATATTTGCACCATTAGTTTTAAGTTCTCTTTGTGAAGTGTGTCCAAAGCTCTCTTCATCTACGCAGAAAGTAAGTTCTAACTCGCTAGGATCATTTTCTTTTATCCATAATAACGAATTGTAGTACTCAGAATCCACGCTTTCCATATCTTTAAGATCGATTGTTTTCCCCAGCATCATCTTGTAAAACGGTCGAATGAAAAATGCTAGAAACAAAAAATTAAATTACAGTCAACGAGGTCATTACAATCTCTTAACTTATCAAAAGAAAATTATTTCAATAAGTGATGTGTAAAATGATTCAGGTCGGATTGGCCATCGGGTCGGGTTGGATTTTCGGGTTAACCCGAAACCCGACCCGAAAACCTGATCTGACCCGAAAGTTCAATTAAAAAATTTTCAGAAATTTCCGGAAAGTTTCCAGAAATTTCTGGAATTTTTTAAACTGAACTTTCGGTTCAGTTCGGGTTGTCAGGTTTGGGTTTTTTAAAATTTTGCACACCCCTAATTTCAATTATTATTTTCTATGAAACTTACCATCTAAAAGTTTTCCATGATAAACAGCCATGCCTGCAACTCGGCCAATAAATTTGAAATAGTTCAAATGTTCCTCATTACAAACTCCAGAGGCAGGATTTATTTGAAGAGTGTAATTATCCCTGCAACGAAGTTTTATTAATAAAACGAATTTTAAATTCGAATTTTGAAATCAAAACATTAATTAACACTGTAAAAATAATATCATCCAGCGTATCTAAAGGCGTATGGGGCATTACTTCTTAACTGCACCAACCCAAAAATCAATCAGGCTCAATCGGACTTCAACTTGGGTGAAGTGCAATCATATTGCATGGTAGATTATGGAAAAAATTTTGTCGTTGGTACATACCGTTTGGTCTTTACCGACAGGGAGGCAATGTAATTTTTTAGTTCTGTACGGGTACCATCTATTTCGATGATTTATAACTATGTTAATATCAATAAAATCAATTTTTCGCTTCTACAATTTCGATAGGGTTTTTTACGTCCTTTCCATTGATCGTGCGCATTTTAAAAAAAAGTATTTGACTTTCAAAAATCAAAATCAAAAATAAATTTGATTTCTTTTCGAATTTGGGGTAATTTTTCTTTCTTTCTACTTGGTCTAGAAAGAAAGCTTAGGTTGTTTCCTTTAAGCATCTATAGGTTTTAAAATGGACACATTATTATTTTTTTTGAAAATAAGCGTTATGTAAGTTTTTTCGGTTATCATTGCTTTCAATAATTTATGACTCATGTAAAATCAATAAAAGAATTTTCTCATTACAACTTCGATAGGCTTTTTCATGCTCTTTTTTCTGATCGTAAGTATTTTTCGAAAAAATAAATGTTTAAAATTAGTAGAAAGGGCATGAAAAATCCTATCAAAGCTGTAATGAGAAAATTTTTTTATTAATTTTAAATTAGTCATAAACGATTGAAAAAAATTATAACCGCAAAAAACTTACGAAACGCTTATTTTCAAAAATAAACAATAATTACCCATTTTTAAGCCTATAGAAGTTTAAAGACAATAACCTAAGCTTTCTTTCTAGACAAAAAGAAAGAAAAAAATACTCCAAATTCGAAAAAAATCAAATTTATATTTGATTTTGATTTTTGAAGGTGAAAAACTTATTTTTTCAAAAAATGCGTATGATCCCCTCGCCCCCGACCTATCTGTTAATATGTGTCCCAACGACAAAATTTTTTCCCCCATAAACTAGCATCCAATAGGACTGCACTTTACCCAAGTTTGAGCCCGATCGATTTTTGGGGTTGGGTCAATTGAGAAATAATGCCTCGTATGGTAAAAGGGCTTTTTTCATGAGACCGCAATGAGCTATGTGAAAAGATAAATGCGTGGCCAATTTTATTTTATTAAAATTAAAGCACATATTTTACTGCTATAATGAGTTATTTAGTATTTACCTTTTGATTTTCATGCTTTAATACCCTGCATTAAAAACTTTGATAATATAACTTTGCATGAAATTTGTATTAAGAAATAGCTTTTAAATTATTCTATTTTCACAAAAATTAAATGCTTGATTAGATATAATTCATGATGTGTCAAACCTACGACAGCCGAACTGTTTTCAAGATATTTGTTTACGATCTAAGTTAAAATAAGGAGTTAGTTGGAAAAAGCCTAAGAGAATAATTTTCACAACATAGATTAGTTTTCGCAGCATAAATGAAGATATGCTTGGAAATTGTTTTCCAATTATTTCAAAGCAAACTATTGCATTTTAATTATAAATTAAAATTTACGAAGACTTACAAACAAATAATACTAGAATAATAAATAGGTCAATTTGACGCTGCAACCACGTTTCTGTCAGTGCCTTATCTCTGCGAATGAAACTTTTTAATACTTTCAACCATTTTACTAAAATTTCCCGTTCGCTTTCTCTGTTCAAAGTTTGTTAGAAACCAAGACTTTTTCATTCGGCATAAATAATTATTGGAAATAATTATAATAAAATAATATTGGAAAAGAGGAATTTTTTATTCGTATTTTGCCGTGAGCTGATTCAGAATCTGTATATGAAAATTATCCGTCACTTCAAGTTTTTGAACAAATTAAGGTCATGAATGTTAATTACGAAAAGAAGGATTTTTTTACCATTTTCGAAAGATTGCAGCAGTTGAATCCGATATGCTAGAAGCTTCGTAAAAGTTTTAAATTCAACTTTAACATCAAGTCTTAAAATAAAAATTACACTAGAAGTGATTTTGAAATGATCTTGATGATCGTTTTCACTATTGCACAAATTACAGGTATTGCTCATAATTTACAGAATTCGTTAAAGAATTTCGGATACGTGGAATTCTCGGTTGATATTCCATGACTTTTGAAGAAACAGTTAAAAACAATCTGAAAAATTAGTGCATGCCTAGTAATTCTTTAAAAAAAGGATCAGGGAAAAAATTTCGGTAAAATTTACAAAACTATTCAACCAAAATTCATGAACTGGTCAAGAAAAACAACACAACAACACACTTTTTAACTGGATGTTACTTAATTTTCAAACTTTATGAAAAAGGACTTTTTAGTTTTTAAAAAATCGACGCATCTTAAGAATACTCGACAAATTAGCACGAAACGGCTTGGAATGTTGGAATCTAACTTCACAGTTTTACTTCATACTTGTCATGCAATCAATATAAATTAATGTAAATTGATGGTATTAAATTACATTAACCTATATTTTTTGTCGTGCCGAATATGCCCTAAGACAAAAAATTAAAAAAGATTTTAAAAAAGACTATTTCAACAATAAAATAATTAAAAGAGCTAGGATGTCGGCTGTTGTAGGTCAGTCAGCAACTAATTTATCTTACCAAATACAGCGATTCCAAGACAATAAAATTCAACTTACATGGCAGAGTATTCAAACAGACCATAGTATGGATTAAACATCTCTTTTGATAATAAAAAGAACCATTCTCGTGCAAGTCCTCCATAATCTAATCCAACCTCTCCCTCGAATTCCACCCACAGCTTCGTTTTTAAAATTTCGACTCTATTAACTGAACTGATCATGCGATAAGAATCCTCCAAAATATTATTTCGTACGACTTTAATTTCAAATTTGTTAGGTACGTTGTTCTGAAATCAAAACAATGGCAATATTTTGGTATAAATGTTCCAAGTTAATAATTAAAACGTTGGATCCAATAACGTGAGATGTCTATGCAAAATATTTATAAAGGAGCCCACACCAAATACAGTACACTCCCACAAAGCACCTGCTTTACAAGACGCCTTATCCGCTAAGCGCCTCGCGAGAGGCGCTTTGTGAAATTTCACAACGCCCATGCGAGTTGCGCTTGCGCGAGACAAAATTCAAACCATCCGCCAATGCGCCCCAGAGATTTTTCCCGCCAAGCCGTAGAAGGGTGGCTTACGGAAGCAGGCGCTTTGTGAGTAATGCGGTAACGAGCAACAGGCGCTTTGTAAGTAATGTGGCCCCGAGCTCTTTGTGAGAGTATCCTGTACACTGAAAAAAGGTCTCGGTAGATTTGATTGAATTTTGGATATATTGTACTTCATGAAATTCTAAATAAAAAAGCTTGGTACTTTACGTAAAAACTTTGTACTGTATGAAATGAAAAATATTCTCTAAAAATTTATTTTTTTCTTGTAATATTTCTTTGAGTGAGAGGAAAAAAGAAAGTCATTAACAGAGATAAATTTTTGTCATCTTATTTTAATGACTGTCTTTATCCCTCTCACCCAAGGAAATATTACAAAAAATAATGTTATTTTTTGAGAAGCCAGTTCATAGGGTATAATTTTGCCACAAATATTTTTTATTTAGAATTTCATGAACTAAATATCAAACTAGCTATGAATTTGATTTCGGGTGTCTTCCAGGTGTCTATATTTTTTGGATCTCATATCATGAGCATTTTGCTTCCTCGCTATGATAAAGTAGCAAATAGACAATTTGTTTCCTCATAGAGGAAGCATTAAATATTTTAATAAAATTGTAAATCTTAATTTTTTTCAACATTATAAATTATTACATTTTTTTAAGTCTTTAATAAAATGTATTAATATTATAAGTCAATCGATTCCTTTCGATTCAAAGAATCTTTCCTTCTCATGCATTCACTGTGAATTATGATAATAAACAAATTTTTAATTATAAAAACATTTTTTTCAAGTATTACAAAAGTGCTAGAAAAAAAAACCAATAAAAATTTTTTGAAATCCTTATGTCTAATTTCAGATTGAGTCGGTCAGAATGACCCTCAATGATTAAATATTATAAAAATAAACGAAAGGGAAAAAGGGGAAAAGAAATAGAGGATATGGTACTGAGAATCGAGACGGTTCGAGAATATTCTAGCCGGAAATAAAAACCCAAAAGGCGGGAGAAAAACCATTCGGTGGGAGAAAATAGCACCAAAAAGACCAAAACGCTGAACAAATAGAATTAGGGGGCGAGAAAAGGCGCCAAAGATTTGTGTGCCGAAGAAAAAAGCGCGCGTACAGTCGACGGAAGGGCAAGAGAAAAAATCGTCCGATTGGGACAGCAGATCGAAGGCCGTGCGAATTAGGAAGCGCCGTGTGCCGGAAGTATCGGGGACCG
>JBAGKK010042129.1:0-10470 GCA_037177015.1 Euceroptres primus | reverse complement strand
TCGCTTCGCTCGTGCGAAAAACGTCTCGTGCGCTAAATAATCACCTCTCACATACGTATCAAAATGTACTATTTTTCTCAGTGAAGGCTTGAGAAAAAAATCTAATTTTAAATTATCATAAATGAAAGAGAGGCGAAAGTCCTCTTCAAAAGACATTAAACGCTGTAATAAAATACAAAAATGAAATGCAACTTTCATGAAAATCATGAAAGTTGATAGGCTATCATTCGACCTTGAGGCTGATTTAAAAAACATAAATGATGTGGCGGTGATTGCAGACTCGACTCTTTATGCTTTAGATTCAGTGTAGTCTCATAAGGAAATCCGTTCAGGGGTTTACTGTCGAGTAAGGCTATCCTCCCTTTCCAAAGTTTATAGTTGGCGTGTTATTATTTATGCGACAAGATAAAGTCGCCTGCACGAACAACTGCTAACCCTGGGAAGGTCAGCTGATGGCTTCAATTGTCACAAATGTTAAGATGGATAGCCGTTTTGATCTTCTAGTCTTGACGAGCTCCTAATCCTTATCATTCAGTAATTCCACGTTACAGAGTATAACTCTTTTTTATCAAGCGTTTTTTATTTTTTTTTTCAGAAAATATCTGACAATGTTTTTCGATTTTATAAAGGAGAAATAAAATTTGGAGTGTAGAAGTTTAAGCGTTTAAGCTTAAGGGATATTTTCCTCGTTGAGTCGGAACAAAGAAGCAAAGTTGTTGACCAGAAAGTTTGAGATTGATTATATTCTTTGTACCGTTGTGGAGTTCCTGCTTTTGTTTGGTCACAATAAGTTAAGCTTCTCAGTGCTTATTTTGACAGGGTTGATTTTTCAGGGGTCGTGAAAAATCTGGACTCAACGGTTGCCCCATACCCATTTGATCTCTGTATCCTATTTTTATGCTAAAACATTTTTTAAGCTCAGATTATCAAAAAGGTGTGGAAAATGTAGTGTAGACAATTCACTTGAAATTTTCTTTTCAATTTGAAAACAGAGGGACTTAAATAATTTGGATACATTCATTATATTCCCTATTTTTGAAAAAAATCCCCTTCTTTTTTTACAAATAGACTCTATAATGACTAATGACTTTTTTAAGTCAGTCTTTGGAGAAGAGGGAGTGTCAAACAGAATTAAACTGAGATGTAGTTTATATGCAGAATTTGCAGAGGGATACAATTGATCCAGGTGCGTTAAGAATTTTATACTGCGCAGTTGGAAATAGGATATTAATTGGCTTTTCTAGTATATTTTACAGATTTTCGCTTTGTTCCATCTTGTGGAGGTGGAAAAGAAAGCTGATGTAGAGAATTGTGCTGGTGGAAGTTGTAAAGGATTGAAAGGCAATCCTTGCGAATGAGTAGTGTCCAAAATTTGAAGCTACAGAGAATTAGAAGACTATAAAGAAAAGGTATAAAGATAGTGATCGTGCATTTGATTTCCAAATATCACCCCTCTGTCATGAATAAAAGACCCTTGTCACTCTCTTGAAGCCACGTGTTGTATTTCGCAAAACGCAGGAAGCTCTTTCTGAATAAGAAGCTCCAGAGCCTGTAGCTCGCTTTACTTTCATTCGCTTCTTTGATAAAAATTCAAGATCCCGGTTGGAGCAGATGTTTTATCTTAGGGTCCACCACCTTGTCGGTGTTTTTCCCCTTGGTGTGGAGAACCCCAGATGGGATGGGGAAGCTGCATCGGTTTGCAGGTCTGCAGAACTGCAAGATGATCGCACGAGCGAGCAAGCGAGCAACAAGCTAGCAGACGAACGCGAACTTTGCTGGTGGAGGGGAGTCGCGGCATAGGGGGAGGGTAAGCGCGGGCACGTTCGTAGTTTTGTTCAGTTTTGTTGCCTGACGATCTTGCCCGAAGCCTGCCACTCGTGTCCCTTCGGTTGGGTTGGCGTTCTATCGCGACCGGCTGCCAGAGCCGGCTACCAGAAACAGAGTTTCAGAGTTTGCCGCTCCATGGTCGTTGGTGCATGCAACACGCTTGTAGCGTAGCTCAAATACTTCTTGTCCCAAGTTCCATTCATCGGATTATTTTTTTATGATTTCCCTAACTTTTATCGAACCCTTGTCCGCCAATGCCATCAGCGGACGATTCGCTCGCGGATCATTCAATGTGTGGTTCGTGACAGTGAAAGTGCGGGAGATAAAGAGGAGGAGGTGCATTCCAAAATTCAAGTGATCTGGAACCTTGATGATAGCAAATTCGGAACTCAAGCAATCCATGGTTGCCGAAAGTCCTCTGGATCTTTGGGATTCTCAGCATCAATGGATAAAGAGAAGATGTATGAGAACCAGTGATCTGGAATCTTGATGAGAAATTTCAAACTGAAGCGACCAATGGTTGCCTAAAACCTGGTGGCTTTTTCTAGCGTCATCTGGAACTTTAGTGCCTTCTGGATTTTTTGCATGTTCCTTTTCTCCATCTCTCGATGCTCTTCTGTTATGCAGGAGCTTGTCTGTGATTCTCTGGGGACCATACTCAGTTTGGGTAAGGAAACTTTTTTTGCTCTCCACGAGTAATGTTTGTGGTCTGAAAGTTTTGGAATCGGTGGATGATGATTGTGAGGGTTTTGCCGACAACGGAGTCGCTGATGATGATGTAAGAGATGCACATCTCAGGGCAGCGCGTGGGTGAATTTATTCAAAGAGACTCAGACGCGGAAGATCGTCTGCAACAAAGAAAACTCGTTGCTGGTTTCTTAGCAAAAGACTCCTCGGGGTTGTCGACGTACGTTAGGATCTTTGTGGGTGGTGGAATTACAGTCATAGCGCTGTTATACCCGATTGTACGCAATCGTTTTTATTCTTCTTTGAGTTCTGCTGGCCTCGAGTGGGCGAGACGATCGTCTAGATCTCGTCGAGTTATGAGAAAAAACGTCTAAAAGGTCTTGGGACTCCACTCGCCAAGTTAAATTGGTTAGATGCGACCGAAACTTACGAGTTAAATCAGTCCATATTTCGGGAATGAAAAATTAGTCTGTTATTCGGAATGGTAGACGACCCACAGGTTTCTTCTAAAAGGGAAAACATTCAAAACTACTTTCTTTCAAGAGAAATATATTATCACCATTCAAATGGGTTGTAAATTATGTAGAGAAAATAGCATCTAGCATTTTTATAATAGGAAACTTGACAAATAAAATTTGGGTATCACTCACTTCTGTAGGCGTTAAAGTCTGATTAGAATCTATACGTTGACTAACTATGGATCGCAGCAAGTTTCTATAGTTTTAAAGATTTAGATCTCGGAAAGCAAGACAAGCTATCGAAATTATTGCGGTAAACATTACGGAAATTGTGATAAATTCTGTGGTCATTGTGGTAACCTCAACTGTCTCTGGTTTACGAGATTTGTTCTTTAAGTTTTCCGCTATATGAAATGAACAACCAATTATATTGCACTAATCAGAACAAGATAATTTTTTTGTTTCTCTCATAATCGTTACAGAATTTGAATAGAAGGATCTTAAAAAAATCTTGCTTGAATCTAGTTTGGGGACTAAAAATAAAAAATTCAAGATATGAAAGTTCGCTGTACGCATGAGGGAATGTAATACTTCAATGAACTGACATGACTGACGTTAGCCAAGTACCTATTATTAACGCCCGCTCGGGAAATCATAGCAAGCTACTCTCTTGATGAAATGCATCATTTCTTTCACCAAACCTTGTACTTTGCTCTCAATCCTATAACTGGAAAGTTATTCAAATCGTCGATTTTTATTTCGAAAAGAAAATCATTAACTACCAAAAAAAATTTGAATTTAAGTTAGAATAGCTGCGCAAGTAAGACGACAGCCATTAAATTAAACGATCCTGGAGAATTCAAGCTTGATTTTAAGTGGTCAGCCACAGAGTACAGACTGTAAGAGAGATAATTTGGGTAAATTGGTCAGAGACAATGGCATGTTTTTAGGTAATTTTGCGGTGATCATATTATAACAGATAAACCAATATGACAGCAACCGTTATGTCGATGAATGGAAAGGGTTTTTTCGTCGATGATTGTTAGCTTTCAAGGAACGTGATTACGCCTGTGAATATTAAAAGCGTTGATTTCAGAACTATCAAGCAAACTCGAGGCTCGAGAATCTTATTAAAATTAAGATCAGGTGACCATTAAAAGTTACGCACGAATTGGAGCAAGTTGCAGTTATTTAGATAGGAAGAGCTTTGACCTACAGGCTAGTTTCCAAAAATATAACTCTGATTGCGCGCTTCGCAGACCCTCGTAATCGCAAAATTAAGATTTGGATCACTGACTTCATTCAACTCGGTTCTATAATTAAAAATAAAGCCTCGAAAAATTGCAAATAATTTATTTATTAGTTTTAAAAAAAATGCATCCCATCAGATTTCTTATAGTATTTACAGACATAAAAAACAGAGATTGTACCTCTGATAAAATAGGGATTATCTGTTTATCACTTTATCGGTTATCTTAGATGGGTACAGAATAATTGTAAGTGGAAATGTCTGTTATAAGAGCTCGAATATATAGCTGAGAGATTTTATGGTCTTCTGAAAAATAGAATCGTCCTATCTTATCCAAGTTTAAGGCTCTCTGCGCTGCCCCTCGTTAGGGTCGCCTATTGACATCCAGAGACACATGGTGCTAAAACCGAGGCTAAAACTAAAAGGGTACACACACTACACGTTAGAGATTGCTTTGAAACCCTCTGCGGTGTGGGAATAAAGAATCGTATAATCTAAACTCAAACCTAAACCCAAGGCTCTTGGAGATAAGATCAGTTTAAAAGAAAATAATTGTCTGCTATAAAATTTCATATTTGATAAAATAAGTATGTAGCCAACGCCTCAACGCACATTGTAGTACAATTAATAATATATTATCAGTCGATAATTTATAACGATCGACACAAAAATTTTCAAACTTGTTAAAAATGTATATCCTTAATCCTTACTGTTTTATACATTAGATGATTAGATCCAATAATATTAGAATTAAATAAAACTTGTTAATTTCGCATTTTTAAAAAGTTTAGCAAAATGTTTTCACTATCTAGCATTAATATTTTGGAGCTTTTATGCTTGGATGTATTTTAATTGAATGAAATTTAAGTTGACTTCAACTGTACACTTGTCTAAAAGTTTAATCAGACAGGGAATCATTTTCTGAGGAATGATAATCGCCACTGAAGAAACATAAACGATTTATTTGCAATTTGTCTGACCACATGCATCTTTCTTCTTGAATTGCCTTGCACTAAAGATCAGGGACACTAGCGTATTCTGCTATAAACATCATGACCCGGAATAAGTTGGGAATGCTGAACAGAGAAAAGCTGAATTTAAGAGAGTCATAACAATCTGATTAAACGCAACTCCCGAGTCTAGGAGTCGCGTGACATGAGTACGTTTGTCTGTCATGTCATTTGAGGCCTCTGTACATGGGCACTGATGTGCACGTGACCAACTGGACTTATAAGTCCCAGGAACGTAACGTGTAAGAACCCAAGAACGACAACTAAACCGGCATCGTTCAAGTCGGTCGTTCGAGGTCGACCGAGTTCATGCGAAATTCCCTATACTAGTTCTACCTGGGTGAAATCGGAGCTTAATGAACTACGACGTTTAGGGAAAAGCACGTTCTTGTTTCGATTACCGAGTCCTGATAACTCTCGTGCCAGAAAACGACTTTTAAGTCAAGTCTTGAAACAAGAATGTGCTTTTCCCTAAACGTCGTACTTGACTTAAAAGTCGTTTTCTGGCACGAGAGTTAGCAGGACTCGGTAATCGATTCCTATATGTCTATTCCGTTTCCCTGGAAACAATGCCTTTCTTCTTCTTCTTCGTCTTCTTCTTCTTCTTCTTCTTTTTGTTTTCTTTCTTTAGAAATAAACGTTTTGTTCGATAAATACTGATCGAACAGGTTTAGCAAACATTCTTTCAAGGAGAAATACCTGAGAGATTAGAGTTCCATTTTATAGTGACCTCTGGCTCAATTCAGTACTTCTCATATTTCTTTTGTTAAAGATTTAAAGAGACCATTGTCGAGAATTTCTCAGAATCCAAAAAAATTTAATAATTTGTTATTTGAAATTCTTTAAAATTTAGGTTGGTTTGGTTGACTCTCTTTTTGGTTTCTTCTCTCCTTTTCTCGTTTGAGTGCGTTGTCTCTAAGGAGCCGGAAACTTAAGGTTGGGAGATTTGCATGTCGTGTCGGAGTCATTGTTTGCATTGATTTTGTCAATTTATGAAATGATTCTTTGAGATATGCGAATGTCTGGTCTGATAAAAAAAGTCTTGTTCAAATTCAAAATCTTTTTTTTTTAACTTAATTTGATGTTTTTGAATTTAGCAACTTTTAAAATTTAACTTTTAAGTTTCTACCTTTTTAAATTCAGTTATATCAATTTATAGTACCAGAGTACTCTTATAGATTGGGTGCTTTCGACTAGAAACTAGAGGATACTTTTTGTTCTGAATACTTTCATGAATCTGCATGAATCAAAGAAATTTTCCAGACTTCAAGACACTCTAATATTTTTACAATTTATCTATGCAGTTTCCAAGAATTGCTTGCAGTAAACTATTCAAAAAGCATGCATAATATATTTCGCTATCTGGAAAGTAAGCCTGATGATCTGAAAAATAGTGACTTTCCCTTCAAAACGTCTGATGTCTCTTCGAGAATAAGATAAATCGTCCTTTCTGGCAGGTGCTAAATTTTCTCGAAAGAACTAAATTTAGTTGAAAGTTTACAGTCCTCGTTGTAAACGAGCTTCTTTAAAAAATGACAAGCATGAAACCAATTTGAGTGGCTCGAGAGAGAGAGAGGGGGGGGTGGTAGAAAGAGAGGGATGAGAAGGAGAGAGAGCGCATTTTCTATTCTCGATTTTGGGACAAAGGCTCTAGGAGGTGGATCCATGTAGAGACCAATATTTCATGAAACATAACAAGGTTCAACTTTCGAGACTATAGACTATAGAATCTTGATTTTAGTTACAAGTCAAAATCAATTTAGAATTTGGAATCTATCATCTAGTCTTCTAGATATCTAGATATCTAGATATCTAGGAGATCAGAATGTAGAGTTCATAGAGTTTTAGAGTCAAGAATTGAGCTATATTAGAGTTTCAGTCTCTAAAGTGGATAAACGATATAATACCTGTCACGCCCCGTCTTCTTCGCGGACTTTTCTCGATGAGTTCAACCTTGCCCTCTTCTCGTTTGGACTGATACGAAAGCAGAGGCTGACAATGAGATGATTTGAAAGATGCAAAAGGAATGCGTTCAGCCACGTTTTGGCGGCGCGGCGAGCGGCGAAGCGGTTTGCTCCAAAAATATCGTAGCGTGCTTTGTAAACCGAGCCAGTCCAGTCCACTAACCTGCCTCCTCGAGTCCGCGTGTCTGTTTCAGAAACCACCTATGTTTTCCTGCTACGCGAATTTAGACACTTCCACGTGCTATTTAGGGTACGCGGGTTCGATGTTTTGCAACGGAATAGTCTTTTTGTCTTCCTCGTTTCCGGACGGAAAGACTGCTTTTCATTTTTGTACTGGCGTACAATAATCCTGATGAGATCTCTAAATCGAAATTAGTTTTATTATTTATTATTACATAATTGTTTTCTAAATTGTATGAAAAGTGTTAATTCTATAAAATTTAGACACTTTAGAATTAACAAAAATAATAACATAAAACTTGAAAATTCTTGTGGAGAATATATTGCAGGAGTTGATCACCTTATTGAATCAATTAGAGTTTAATATCACAATTTGTATCTAAAGCTTGTACTTAAGAGACCATTCATTAACTTCAATAAACATCAACAGTCTCTTTCTCTCTATCTCTCTGGTAAACAAATAGCACCAAGTGCAACTTATAAGTTTCAAATAAGAATCTAATAAATCATTCTCTGGAATAATAATGGACTCCAGCGTTCGAGACTTTGAGTACCTAATGCATAAATTGAGTGTATAAAATAACAACAAAATGTGAAACTCTGGTCGTTCGTTTTTCAGTAAATCGTATCCAGTATCAGAATATCTCATTGCAAGTCCCTATATATTGAGGATTGTCTCATCAGCATATAACCTTGAGCCTTTTATTAATCAGTTAAAGTCAAGTCAGTCACTCCCACATGTGCGAGGCTGATTCGAGTCTCGCATGATCAGGCGCGAAACCCTGTGGCATATTCATCTTTCAGGCACTTTCAGCAACTCAGATACTCATATACCTCACGACTCACGTCGCGAGATAGAGAATAGAGACAAGCCGGAACATTGAACAGTGAACACTCGTGCACTCAAACGATTACAATGCGTCGTAGTAAATGTCAAATGTAAAGACTAAAGAAGCCCAATGCGTTGCTTCTTCCGACCGCATCGGAATTTTCATCCGATCGCTAATAAATCTCTACGAATCGTTCGAGCAGAAAACGATAATTTCTCGAATAAATGGCAGCATATACTTTTTGCAATTGTACTGAGAAAAAATTTGTTTATTTTCAAAAGAAGAGGTTGTTTGAGCCGAAATAGTTTGATCAACAAGCATTTTTGCATTAAATTACTTAAAGTTTATTTGAATTGACTAATTGTGTAATTATTTAATGTATATAATCAAAGTTCACAGACCAGATCAGAAGGGTAATATTTCTTCTTTCATCTTTCGTTATAAGTTCCTGTTAATCAAGAAAGATTCCTTTTTGTTACAACTTTCTTGGAAGCAAAAATCGGTTCTAATATTACAATCTCCATTTTTTGATGTGCCCCAATGGTTCTAATGGACCGCGGGGAATGTGTTCGCAAATAAATAAATTGTAAGATTGCAAACATATTTTTTTGTGATTGGGAATTTCATCATAATTTTTCGTCGATCGCTAATAAATCTCCAAGAATCGTTCGAGCAGAAAATGATAATTTCTTGGATAAATGGTAGAACGCCTTTTGCAACTAAAACGCGCTTCCTTCACTACGGCGATGATATCGACTCATCGCTGATCCTCTGAACTCGATTTGCCCACCGAACGGTTTTCTCTCATTTGAAGAAAAAAAAAAAGTTGTAGAAGCATCGAACAATCTCGCGAATCCGAGGGCCTCGGCGTAACTCGGGAATGAGTGCTTCACGATTCTTGAGCTTTTATAAGGCTGGACGTTCGGAGATGGTATCATAGTATACTGTAATTACAAGGTGGAGGCTGTTCAGGAAAGTTTTAAGCGAATCGCATTATTAGAAAGACAGGAAATGGGTCGTCTGTTATCGCGAATCGTTCTCCATAAGGGATTATATGCGTCTATGATTCTGCCTACAGGCAACAAAATTTCAATTTCAATTATTCAGTACCTTGAAATATTTCTCGAAACTTTATAATTCGTATTTACATAAAAAACATATATTCATTTAGACCTTTCCAAAAGAAACTACATTTTTGGACCTTGAGTATTTTAGACTTTGTGAAATAAGACAATTATTGCAATCATTATAAAATTATGTTTCTTTATCTAAAATTTTAATGGGCTTCGTGTCTATTATAAATTACAATAAACGGAGAAGATTGAGTCTTGAATGTCTGAAATAACGTCTTAATGCGTAAGTTTTCGAGATTTATAGGTAGAAGTGCAGTGCCTACGTTATAGAATCTCAAATCAGTTTAAGAGGAGACTCGTGGAGTGCAATTTTCTGAAAATGTTAATCGATTACCGCCGGCTGCAAGCGGCGTTTCTCCCACGTATAAATAAGCTTTAATTCTCGGTCTATCTAATCTCAAATCGATCGTCGACTTTTACTTCGGTAGCGTAATGAAATGCCTTTCGAATGTTCAGAAACCCGATTATGCTGATTACAAATCCAAGTGCACAAAAGGAGCGGGTCGATTACTGAATACCAGTTTTCAAACCAGATGTACGAACATAATTATGTAATTCTCCCTGTAACGTTGTAAATTTAAAATAATGCGACTCCATCAAAGTTTTGTTCTTTTATTTTCCTCAAGCTGTTTGAGATTATCCTTTTTGTCAATCCGATTAGTTTGCAAGGGGTTTATATAATATGGATGAATATTATACAGAGGGAATAATTGTTTTGCCGTCGAGAAAAGGAAGTAGGAGTGCCTAAATTTGTGTACATATTACTTCACTTACACAGAGAAAAATGAGAATCAAAAACTAGGAATGATAGGAATTCATTTCCACGATGAGAATTTTGGAAACGATTACTAGGCTAGTAAGCTGCCTTAGAATTGGTTCAACGAACACAGTAATGGAACTAAGGTTTAATGAAAAAATATTTTAGGACTCAACCTCAAATATTCATCGTGAAAATGGATTCATATACTCATATTATTCATGCCCAAATTAATAGAGTGCTTTCCCAAACTACTGATATTCAGTGCTACTTTTCAAATCTGCATTTTTCTTCGTGTACACTAAAAGAAATGATTCAGCAGCATCAGCCATACGACTGTGGGTTAGAAATTTAAGATTATGTTTATAATACAAT
>JBAGKK010042118.1:0-10471 GCA_037177015.1 Euceroptres primus | reverse complement strand
GTCTTCAACAAGTCTTGGCCATGTCTTAATTGCCCGTTATTAAGACGAAATCCAAGACAAAATATTTTTGCACGGGTGGCCCAAGAAATAAATCAGGGCTTTCCCATCAATTAAAAATTTCCACTTTTCTCTGCTCCGGATGTTTGTTAAGAGTCTCCTTGTTACAAAAAACATTTACCGGACCGTAAGATCAATTAAAAATATCAGTAAATTTAGAGCGCACTTCTAGTGGGTATATATCCCCTCCCACCAGCTGTACGCTCATTTGTTCCGTTTTTACTCGGAGAATTAGTTTGTTGCATTTTTAATCTGAAGAAATTTTGTTCCGTTTTTACTGGGAAGATTTATTTGTTTCCATTTTAACGAAAAATTTGTTTTCTTACCCGAAAAATGTATGTTCCATTTTTACTCGCAAACTGTTTTTGTCCCGTTTTTACTTTCAGCCGCTCATATGAAAAATCCAGAATTATGATTTCGAAGTTTGCCACGCGTCGCAAGATTTTAGCATCTTCATATTCACAATACCAATTTCTCGTATAAAGTTTTCAAGTTATGGTATTCACTGTTCTTCTTTCTATAATAGTACATTATGTAACAAGGGGCGAAAGGAGCAGATTTTTCCCGCGGGTGGGTTTACTGCCCGAGGGAAAAATCTACTTTCGTTCCGTGTTGTTTATAGTATTTTATTCCACTCTCGACCGTGGCCACCTTTTGGCCCTGAAAAGCAGGTCCGACGCATTTTTCTGTATTTGTTCGCGGCTCGAATTCTGATCGACTCGGAGCAACTCAGATTTTCAATATGGCGACCGTCGACCAATTACAGCCGCGGATTTCGGAGGAGTTTTTGAGCCGCGAACAAAGATGTTTATATTTTGCTATAGGTAAACAAATTTTAATGAATTTGTTTTACTTTCACACAAACAAGTGAGTGTACACTATGTATATTATGTAAATCAAATGGAAAATATATAGATAAAATTTTTCTTTATTTTGTAATTACAATTTATTTATTTTTTGTAAAAAACACATTTATTATAAAACGAATAGTATTATTGTAAAAAAATTGTAAAAGAAAAAATGTCAATTTTACTTTCGCCCCGCAAATTTTACTGTCGATCCGCTAATTTTATTTCGCCCCGTTAATTTTACTTTCGCGCCCGCTAATTTTACTTTCGCTCCGCAAATTTTACTTCCACCCCGCAAATTTTACTTCCGCCCCGCAAATTTTACTTTCGCCCCGCAAATGCGGTTTACGGGAATATATGCTACTTTCGCCCCTATTTTCAGGGGCAAAAGGTGGCCATTTCGGTCGAGTGTGGAATAAAATTACTTTTTGATAACTTAGCAAGGATAATATTATGTTTTCGTATCGTTTTTTTTTTTTTTGAGGGGACATGACTAATATTTAGTATATAAAATACTAATTTTTCATCCTCAAGTTATTATAGACTGTTATGCCAATATTAAAATTCGACTCTGTATTATGGACAAATGTAACAAAACTTCGTTTTTCCCTATTTTCGCACAAAAATATATTAAAACTAATTTATCCTTATCAATTACTCAAATGAACAGTCTCTCAGTGTGTGAAAGGTCCAATTAATAAAAACATCTTTTAGTATTGATAAAGTCCGAAACGCTGCCTATCAATACTAAAAGACTTTTTTATTAATTGGACCTTCCACGCGAAGAAAATACATATAATATATACGTTATTATAAATAAAAAATTGAAAATTGGTCGTGAAAATGAAAAATTTGGTCGGGAAAAACCCGGGAATTTCAAATGCCCTGATCGCTGGTCACCCTGAAGACTCTTTCTAACACCAACTCTAATTGTATTTTTTCAGCGCCTGATATTCGAAAAGTCTTTACTTGGGGAGATTACAATGACATGGAAATCGTTGGAAATTATTCAATCACAGGTTATACACCTCTTCTCTTTGCTGTGGAATCCGGTAAAAAATCCATCTTCGACCTGATTCTAAAATACGCACCCGACTTGAATGGCAAATCTGAAAGAGATGTCACACCACTTGGTATTGCTGTTCAGAAGAAAAATCTGTCGTTTGTTCAAAGCCTTTTAGCCGCAGGTGCCATATCTGACGTCCAGGTGGAAAATCAACCTGCTCTTTGTTTCGCAATCAGGAAGAAAAACGCAAAATTAGTCGAGTTACTTTTAAATTACGGTGCGTCTGTTAATTTCGCCTTAAGTTATAATTCAAAAGAAAAAGATTATAGCTTTTATCGTAAGTTATCAGGCGATGGTTACACACCATTGCACCTCGCAATTCTGGAAAAGAATCTCGAGATAGTGGAGATGCTTTTAAAAAGAGGAGCATCTCTCGACACTGATACCGATCAGGATTTACCACTTCACTTTGCCATCAGAGTAGGCAATCTGGAAATCGTACACAAACTCCTTGAGTTTGGCGCTCGAATTAACTCCCAGTGTAAAAAGGGACTCACACCATTCTTCCATGCGATTGAATCCAACAAACTAGATATTTTGAAATCGTTGGTAAAAAAAGAAGTCTCTGTCGAAACGGAAACCGCAAATAGAACTCCACTATTGCACTTTGCTATCAATTCTCAGGTGGATGAAAAAATGATAGACTTCCTTTTGCTCAATTTTGGCATTAACACCAATGTCAAGAATAAAAAGGGTTTGTCACTAGTGCAACATTTTTTACAGGAAAGACACGAAAAGGAAAAAAGTCAATTTCATTATATGTACAGGGAGAGGTACGAAATTCAACGAAACAAGGTATTAAATATCCTTTTGGAATATTATTCTGATCCTAATTATTGGTCCGAAGAAGGGAAAACTCCTCTTCACTTCGCAGCATCAAAAGGACAGGCTAATGCAGCAGAACTTCTGCTGAATTATGGAGCCGATATTGATGTAATTGATTTTCATGGAAATACTCCGTATACGATTGTTGTGGAACAATTTACGAAGCTTGTGACTATGATTCAGGACAATTACTTTCGCGACGAAGATGAATCCGATGAGGAAGAAATGCAGGACATATTTTTTCGACAAATGTATGCTGAAAGTCAACGAAGAATATTTGAGAAACGCCGTATTTATGATTTGAGAGATTCTAAATACTATTTTAATGAGGATCGATACCGTAAAGATTTCGAACCTTTTACTGTTCTCAATGATCCTAAGCCCTTCAGATTAATGGCAAAGCTAATGACACAAGTGTTAGCAAAGATGGAAGCTGAGAATGTAGATATCACTCAAGAGAATTTGGAGTCTATGAATAATCCTTTTGTGAAACCCTATTATGAACTTTGTAAACTGGAGATGAAACAAATGAAAGAGATTGAAATTGTTGATGGTGTAAGTTTCTTCGATATTATAACTGCAAGTGAAATGACACTAGCCACTTATTTAAGAAATCACGAAATAATGGAAACTGCAAAATCTGAAACATACCGTCTTCTCTTTCCAACTTATGCGAGATTTTTGAGGATTAGACTGCAGAGAGCCATGAAGAGGAAAGTTTTCATAGAGAAGAATCTGGAATTTTTTAAGAAGGCTTTGCGTTTGGAAATTCCGATTATTGTCACGTGTGAAATATTCGATTATTTGAGTCTGTTTGATTTGCGAAATTTGAGTAGAGCTTGCAAGCCCAAGTATTCAAAAATTTTTGAGGTCCAGGAAGATTCTGACTGGTCAGACGATTCTGTGTGTTCTTCTGATGGAAGAGAATTTGATAGCTCTGATGACGAAAAAGTGGAGGAGGAGAAATCGAGTCGCAACGATTGCTGTATTTCCTAATGCGAACTTTGATTATTTTTAAAAAATCTGATTTTATGATTCTAAGCTATTTTTTTATGTTTAATTGGTAATGTTTTCGCATTTAGTAATTGAATTTTTGAAATATTTGATATACTAAGAAGCTTTGTAGTTATTCTGTTTTAATTCCATGTAACTTTTCGCCAGAAAACGATTTTGAAAATAGATGTTATTTTAATTTTTTATTTCACAGTCTTCAATTTTTCAAGTGCATTTTTTACCTTTAAATCCTGTTCCATATTTTTAGGAAATTGGTTTTCGAATATTATGAATTTCAAAGTGAAGAGAAATTGATTTCAAGACTTTAATTGAAGGAATTATAAGGGTCGTTGCCAAAAAGTTGTGAAATAAGGCTTATCGATTTTTTCAACAAAAAATCTCAGAGCTAGCTAAAGTATTTTTTTCCAATTAATTGTGATCCAAAATAAAACGAAAATACCAATTTAAGAGGTCAAGAATCATTTTTGTAGTGCAGATAAATAATTTACATGTTAATACAACTTAATGCAAATGAATCGTATGAATATCAATCATTTATAAAATTTTGCTGTCTTGGAGAATAAAATTTTACTTTTGACCGAGGACTTTCTTTTCTTACTACTTTTTATCAATTTTTAAACTACTTAAGTAATTTTTAACTGTTCCTATTTTAAATTTGTTCCTATTTTAAAATTTGATAATAAGCAATAAGAAAAAAAAATTCTCGATAAAATGAAGATAATTAATTTCAAGGAGAAAAATTTGAATAAAAACAAAATTTTACTTTTGACCGAAAACTTTTTTCTTATTGCTTATTATCAAATTTTAAAATGTGAACATTTTAAAATTACTTAAGTAATATTAAAACTTTTTAAGGAACAATAAGAAGAAAAAGTTCAGGTCAAAAGTAAAATTTTATTTTTCAAGTTTTTTTTTCTCTGAAATTAATCATCTTCATTTTTATTAATTTTTATTAATTATTTTAATTATATTCATCTTCTTCATAATTAATTTCAGAGAATAAAATCTTGAAAAATAAAATTTTACTTTTGACCGAGAAATTTTTTTTGTTATTGCCTCTTATCAAATTTTAATATTACTTACGTAATTTTAAAGTGTTTCTGTTTTAAATTTATTCCTATTTTAAAATTATATAATATGCAATAAGAAAAAAGTTCTCGTTCAAAAGTAAAATTTTATTTTTCAATTTTTTTTTCTCTGAAATTAATTATCTTCAATTTTAATTATTATTAATTATTTTACATAATTATTTTCATCTTCATAATTAATTTCAGAGAAAAAAAAACTTGAAATATAAAATTTTACTTTTTACTGTGAACTTTTTTTTCTTCTTGCTTCTTATCAAATTTTAAAATAACTTAAGTGATTTTAAAATGTTCCTATTTTAAAATTTGATAATAAGCTATAAGAAAAAAAGTTCTTGGTCAAAAGTAAAATTTTATTTTTCAAGTATTTATTTTCTGAAATTAATTATTTTCATTTTTATTAATTATTATTAATTATTTTAATTATCTTCATCTTCTTCATAATTAACTTTAGGGGGAAAAAAACTTGAAAAATAAAATTTTACCTTAGGCCGAGAACTTTTTTGTCTTATGGCTTATTATCAAATTTTAAAATTACATACTTTAGTAATGTTAAAATGTTCCTATTTTAAAATTTGATAATAAGCCATAAGAAAAAAAAGTTCTCGGTCAAAAGTTAAATTTTATTTTTCAAGACTTTATTCTCTGAAATTAATTATCTTCATTTTTATTAGTAATTATTAATTATTTTAATTATCCTCATCTTCTTCATATTTAATTTCAGAGATAACATTTTACTTTATTTTACAAGTCTTTATTCTCTGAAATTAATTATATTCATGTTTATTATTTATTATTAATTGTTTTAATTATCTTTATTTTCTTCATAATTATTTTCAGAAATAAAATTTTACTTTTGACTGAAAACTTTTTTTTTCTTATTGCTTATTATCAAATTTTAAAATGGGAACATTTTAAAATTACTTAAGTATTTTTTATTATTAACTCTATTACTCTCTACTCTATTAATTAAGTAATTTTAAAATTTGATACGAAGCAATAGAAAAAAAAGTTCTCGGTCAAAAGTAAAATTTTATTTTTCAATTTTTTTTCTCTGTAATTATCTTCATTTTTATTGATTATTATTAATTATTTTAATTATCTTCATCTTCTTCATAATTAATTTCAGAGAAAAAAAATTAAAAAATAAAATTTTACTTTTGACCGAGAACTTTTTTTCTTATTGCTTCTTATCAAATTTTAAAATTACTTAAGTAATTTTAAAATGTTCTTATTTTAAATTTTTTCTATTTTAAAATTTGATAATAAGCCATAAAAAAAAGGTTCTCGGTCAAAAGTAAAATTTTATTTTTCAAATATTTATTTTCTGAAATTAATTATTTTCATTTTTAATAATTATTATTAATTATTTTAATTATCTTTATCTTCTTCATAATTAATTTCAGAGAAAAAAAACTTGAAAAATAAAATTTTACTTTTAACCGAGAATTTTTTTCTGTTTGCTTCTTATCAAATTTTAAAATTACTTAAGTAATGTTAAAATGTTCCTATTTTAAAATTTCATAATAAGCCATAAGAAAAAAAAGTTCTCGGTCAAAAGTAAAATTTTATTTTTAAAGTTTTTTTTCTCTGAAATTAATTATCTTCATTTTTATTAATTATTATTATTTATTTTAATTTCATCTTGTTCATAATTAATTTCAGAGAAAAAAAACTTAAAAAATAAAATTTTATTTTTGACCGAAAACTTTTTTTTCTTATTGCTTCTTATCAAATTTTAAAATTACTTAAGTAATTTCAAAATGTTCCCATTTTAAAATTTGATAATATGCCATTAGAAAAAAAGTTCTCGGTCAAAAGTAAAATTTTGTTTTTCAAGTTTTTCCCCTGAAATTAATTATCTTCATTTTTACATGTAAATAAATTATATTTTACATACGTTAAATAAATTTAAATTGAATATTATATATTTTTTAATAAATAATTTATAAGTATGAAATTAACTAAAGAATATAAATTAATTAAATGAATAATTTGAAAAATCGATTCTAAAGTATTAAGTAGCACCCTATTTGTTATTTTACTTTTGAAATTTATTTAAAAGCAATTTATATCAATTTGTAGAAAAGTAGTTTAAATTTGGAGGATTCAAATAATAGCGGGAAGTACAGCCAATAGAATTGCCTCCGCGCTTTCCGGTGCTACGTCATAAACCCGTCTCTTCCGGTTCCGGTCCCGCTCACATGAAGCTTCATAAAAATGTTTATTTAAAGCATAATGAATAGTTATTAGTCTTGTTTTTCAATTTATTTATTGAATTTATGAAAGACGATGATTTTCCACTAAGAAGTGTGGTTAGTTTCGAGTAATTTATCATTTTCGTTGCATTTACAAACTCCAACGTCATTTTGCCTCTGTATACCCGTTTGACCAAAGTGTTCGTTGACGTTATTCATCAGTGTTTGTGTTCTGTAGTATAGTTTTCACATCACCCTCTTTCCGAAAAAAGTCGTTTAAGTAAGTTTTTTGAAGATTTTTTCGAGATAAAATGGAAACCGGTTCAAAATGGTTCTTCACAAAAGAACAAATTGCAAATTCACCAAGCCGAAAACATATGGCTTACGAGAAAGAAATGAAGTACAGGCAACAATGTGCAAGTTTCATCCAGGAACTTGGACAATCTCTAAGGCTGTATCCTTTTTTATGTATTCTTTATGTATTCTTTAGTTCTACTTTCTTCTTGTGAACGGTAAGTAATTATTAATTCTCTGGTGAGAATAGAAAGGTTGAAATTTATAGGTTAATAATCGAAGCATCATTGCATCTGTTGATGGATTCTTAGGTATAATTAATTATACCTATTAATTATTACCCCCTTTCGGGGGTTAAGACTCAATAAATTGATGGCACATATGTCTGATGCTGCGAGGGCACGCGGTGCGTGTTGATCCGCACGTGTGCGGGCAATATGCGTCGCATTTTTTTTATTTAGATATAGGTTAAGATTTGAAAAACTCATTCACAATTTTGAATATATTGTCTAATAAAATCTTGCAAATTCATTACATCTAATAAAAGAACATTTGAATGCAAACAGTGCAAATATTTTGGAAAGAATTAAGGGTATTTGATACACAATAATGTCAAGAATTACCGACTAATTTTTTATTTATTATTATTATTTTTATTATTAAGTAATAAATAAATTTATTATTATATTTATTACTAAGAGAGAAATCCAAATATAATGCTGAAATTTCAAGAAATAATAAGGAATATATCAAGGAATCGATGTTTGGTGCGTTTTAATGTTTTCTTCGAAAAAATTTTTTTTCAAAATAAAAACTGAAACGCACCAGACATCGATGCTTAAGTATATTTTTTATTATTTCCAAAATTTTCAGCATTATATTTGCATTTTTCTTAATAAATCCGCTGAATACATTTATAAATAACTATTTTGAACTGATGACCATCAGTGACCAGTCTTTTCAGCTTAAATCGATTTCCTGAAGGATCCTGGATTTTTAAATAAATGTTTTGTTTTTTTATTCAAATTTGTTTTATAAAGTGTATATATATTTTTTTTTTCATCCATGTATACCTTGCGGTTTTTACATATTTTAACCCTTTAAAAAACCCTTAAAAACTATAAAATCCTGTACAAACTCTTAATAGTTTGACGTCGTGTTTTATAGAGTATTTTAGGTCTTTTTTATGTTAATAAGTTTGCAATCGAACCATTAAATGAAAATCTGGAAAATTGAAGAAACGACTAATAGTTCCGTAAGTTATAATTCAATTTGACAACTGTTCTAAAAATTTGTTTGTAGGACAGTTTTGTAGCAGCTATATTTTTAAAATAATTTTTGTTTATTGAGTTACGAGCGATAAAACTGAGTTTACTTGAAAATTTACATCAACGTTCGTTTAAATATTAGGTTGCATTGTACTCGACTTTTAATGTTACATAATATTTGAACTAGAGGTATGCAGTTCAATTCGAATTTTCAATGCAAATTGGTACCTTTTCGGTCACGTTTAAAACATTGAATTTTTCGAAATTGAATTTAATTCAAGAAGAAATTGAAGCTTGTAAACTCTCTTCGAATGCAAGATTTCTCGAAATCGAAATTATGCAGTTGAGTTTGAAATTAAATCCATCTGAACTGCAATTCGAAATTTTGAAAAATTCGAATTGTCAATTTGAATGTTTGATTCGATTTTTTCAAATTCGAATTGAATATTCGATTCGAAATTTTGAGAAATTTGAATGTTTGATTCGATTTTTTCAAATCCCAATCTATGTTCGATTCGAATTTTCAGTGCAAATTGGTACCTTTTCGGTCACGTTTACAACATTGAATTTTTCAAAATTAAATTTAAGTCAAGAAGAAATTGAAGCTTGTAAGCTCTCTTCGAATGTAAGATTTCTCGAAATCGAAATTATTCAGTTGGGTTTGAAATTAAATCCATCTGAACTGCAATTCGAAATTTCGAAAAATGCAAATTGTCAATTCGAGTGTTTGATTCAATTTTTTCAAATTCGAATCGAATGTTCGATTCGAAACTTTGAAAAATTCGAATTGACAATTTGAATGTTTGATTTAATTTTTTCAAATTCGAATCGAATGTTCGATTAAAAATTTTTAAAAATTCGAATTGTTGATTCAAATACTCGATTTCAATTTTTTCAAATTCTAATCGAATGTTCGATTCGAAATTTTGAAAAATTCGAATCGTCGATTTGAATGCTTGATTCGAATTTTCAGTGCAAATTGGTACCTTTTCGGTCACGTTTACAACATTGAATTTTTCGAAATTAAATTTAATTCAAGAAGAAATTGAAGCTTGTAAGCTCTTTTCGAATGCAAGATTTCTCGAAATCGAAATTATTCAGTTTGGTTTGAAATTAAATCCATCTGAACTGCAGTTCGAATTTGAAAAATTCCAATCGTGAATTTGAATATTCTATTCGATTTTTTCAAATTCGAATCGAATGTTCGATTCGAAATTTTTAAAAATTCGAATGTTTGATTCGATTTTGTCAAATTCGAATGTTTGATTCGATGTTCTCAAATTCGAATGTTTAATTCAATTTTTTCAAATTTAAATGTTTGATTCGATTTTTTCAAATTTTAATCGAATGTTCGATTCGAAATTTTTCAAATTCGAATTGCAGTTCAGATAGATTTAATTTCAAACCCAACTGAATAATTTCGATTTCGAGAAATCTTGCATTCGAAGAGAGCTTAGTAGCTTTAATTTCTTCTGGAATTAAACTCAATTTCGAAAAATTCAATGTTCCTAACATGGCCAAAAAGGTACCAAATTGCACTGAAAATTCGAACTGACGAACTGCACACCTCTAATTTGAACCTTTCCTTATGTGATATTTTCAGCCAAAGACTAAAATAAAATGCATTGTGAAAATTTAATAAATAATTAAATGTGTCGATTAAAGCTGCTTTAAAGAGTGACCCAAAAACCCCTATTTTTTCGCCTCTTTTCTCGACCTCGAAAATATGCTTCCAAATTAGTTTAAACTAAAGGTCATGATGATAGTTTAAAGTAGAGGAAAAATGAAAGTGAGCATAGGTTTTGTTTCGTCTATA
>JBAGKK010042107.1:0-10471 GCA_037177015.1 Euceroptres primus | reverse complement strand
GTTTTATATATATATTATATAAATATAAATACACACACACACACACACACACATATATATATATATATATATATATATGCATATGACTGCGAACTGATAAAATTGTTTACTAAACTATTTGATGATTTTATGGTATAATACTTCATTAGTCAAATTTGACTATTCGACTAATTCAGATTTCATCAAGAGCTTTCTCTCGAAATATAATCTTTGTAAATATCAGCCGGTAAATATAATTTTGTCTATTACTTTAAGCAAAAAATATTTTATGCCTTTAACCACTACACTTCGTTTTCTTTTAAATATTCTTTACCACAAACTGCTTTAATGTTAGTCAAATTTTTAATACTTTCTTATTGATGATGGAAATTTTAATAAAATATTCCAAAAAATTGCCGTGACTCACATGACGTAAACCCGCAATTTATTAAAGGTTTATAAACAGAACTCGGATAGTTGCAAGCAAATATGTAAATTAACGTAGATTGACAAAAAAAATCTGATTCGTGCGTAATCAAAAAGTTAACGCGTGCGGAATTGAAATAAACGAATAATCGAGGGAAATAAGACAGCAGGAGCCATCTATTGTACAAATTTGGTATCATTGATCTTTTTCCACATATCGTCCCTTAAAAACTTTTCTTACATTAATAACCCCGATTCCTGAATAGGACTGCAATTTAATCGGTCGCGCTAATTGGCTAAGGAATAATGTTTTTTGGGGGACTTATAAATAAATTTTTACAACGCTTATCCGTCACGAAACACGCATGTGCTCGTTTACACGACCCACTTTGGTGCTATCGGAGCCCCAGAATCCATTTAGAGTATTTATTAAACATGAAGAAAGACTCCTTTGGAGTCGCATGCTCCCGCACTTTTATAATCGCAGAAGCATAAAAATCTAGAACAACGTCCCCTCACAAAACTTGATATCATTTTCCTTCTTTTATATCAGTGTCATTGATAGAAAATACTTTTATTTTGTTACATAAGCAGAAAAATCGAAATGATTTTCAACATTTATAACCAAGATTTTTAATAAATTACTGATTATTTTACCCATTGATAAAAAAATATTCTGCAGAATTTTTAACTTGAAATAATGTAAAATTTTCTTAATTTCCCACGGGAATAATTTGCCTCTTTAATACTGCTATGCTCGTTACATAAAATTGGGTTAATTCTTAATGATGACATTTTACTTTTTATAGCCACAGATTTGAAGCTAATAAAATTGGATAACTTGATTTCTTCACTTCTGGATGCATTTCTTTAAAAGCATTTTTCATCATAATAAAATGTAATTCTTAATTTCGAGATTTTTATGTAAAGAAGGTGAATGTTTAACTGCATAATCACATTTTTTTTAAAACTCGTATATTGCAGAGAAAGATTCTCAAGGATGAGAGTGCTGCACATATATCTTTTCCCCTTATCTTCAAGAGCACGAAGAACTGATGGGGACTAGAGAACAAAGTAAAAAAGAGAGATAGTTAAACTATCGAAAAAAAAATGGTTCATGAGTGATAGATCGGGATAAACCAGGTTAGGTGTGAGATCCATAAGATGGGTCTGACTTTCTATACGTACCATGTAAAAATGGGTCAAGGTGCAAGTTACTTATTACTCCAAAGTGTAGAAGCATCCCCTTTTTCCATAAAACAAATGATTTCAAGGAAAAATGATTACGCTAATGCGACACAGTATGCAAATGAAATACGTTAAAAAGTTCACATGTCATGCTTTTAGTTCAGTTTAAAGTCCATTAGTAGTAACTGACTACTACATATTGTAAGTGTGTCATTGGTAGAACCCTGACTGATGGTGAAAATATATGTACTTGTAATTTGAGTAGCTTGACTCTCCAGGTATAACTAATTTTTTATAAAAAATTTTGAATCAACAAAATTATTTTGTTTTTAGGTGGACAACAAAATGTTTGAATGAGACAACTAACATTGTTTGAGACAAACAAATATAAATAATCTTGTAAATTCAACCAAAACATTTATGCCGTCCCAACAATAAAAGTCGTAACTACATTTCAAATGAGTCCCGTGTCCTTCTGCCTAATATTTCACATTTGGACGATATATTTTCGCATAAAATATGTACCTGAAGTTTTGAAGGTTCAAATGAACGAAATTTTTTTCTGAACTCAAATTTATCTTGAAATATTGTTTCAACTACAAAATAGAGAGAACCATCATGAGCTTTTTTCTCATTACATTAGTTTCTTTATTAATAAACCAATATTTTAGAACAAATTTGAGTTTAAAATATCAAATAAAAATTTCGTTCATTTGAACATTCAGAACTTCAGTCACATCATAAAATATATTCTAAAATATGTAAAAACACTGCTTCTAAGATAAATTTGAACTAAAATTTCATCTGGTGTTGAGAAAATTTTTTTTTCAACTTTTCATAACGGAATTGCAGATACGATACCTGGAAATTTTCTAGTGGTAATAGATGTGTCGTATCTGCAATGAGCTGCCAGTCAAAAATCGGAAATAAAATTATAAAATTATAAAAAAATAAAATTCACGAAATTCGAGTTTATGAAAACCTTTTAAATAAATATATTTGTGTCACAATTTAGTTGAAAATCAAAATTAGTTTTCTAATTTATTAGAAAATAGTTGAGGTTGAATAGTTGAGGATAAAAATTGAAGTTAGGAAGACGAGGGACTTACCTGAAATACAGTTACTACTTTTCTTGTTGGGACGTCAGATTTGGTTCAATCAACAAAGTACTTTGTAAAATTAAGAAAACGATTCAACCAAAAACTTTGGCGATTGAAACAAACGAGTTTGGTATCCTTAATAAAAATTGTGTTCACTCAATCAAACTTAAGACCGCATGTCTCAAATGTGACATTAGCCAATTTTTTCAGATATCAAATTCATAAAATAATAATTAAGATGAATTTTCCATAGCTAATAAACATTCCTCATTCTTTTCTTCACGTTTATTTGCTATAGAAAACCAATTAAATGGTTACTTTGTGAATAGGATGTCTGAAAAAAATGGCTAATGTCACGTCTTATATACATGGTCTTCAAAAAGAATTAAATGAAGAAGTCTATATTAAATAATTTTGATGAATGAATAATATTTTTTTCTGAGTCTACAGGTATCACAATGTTGACTGCAATAAATCGGCTTTTATCGATAATAGTGTAAGTCTGGTAAGAAAAGTTGAATAATAATTATTGCTAGCTCGGTGTGTTATTGAGTTATTCCAATGCGAGTTTATCAAAGTGGGTCAAGCGATTCAATAGGCGGCTGCTGCAGAGGAGAGTAAATGCGACCGTATTTAACTCGTGGGAGTACACGGACGACTTGTGTGCTATACTCACTATAATGGAGGATTATGTATCGGCATACATGACCTAAAGTGCGCTTTAAGACCAACGAAAGAAGGGCATCGAAATTTTGCCCTTCGATTATCATACAATGCACTCTGCGCAGTGTGTATTTCTGAAACTAAAAGGAACACAAGACTGCAATAATTCCGCAGCATCTGGGGCAGATGAGGTGGGCAACTTCAGTAGTACTCCAGTGTGCCGTTTATCTTTATCTTTTCTTTGCAATTTTGCGAAGCGATTTTTTTCAATTAAATCATTTCCAACGCGAAATTCTACGTTTAGAAAAGCTTTTTTCCTTTCTCAGTAAATACAAAGAATATTTTAAATAAAATTACTAGAAATTGAATAAATCTCGAAATATCTATACCAACACATAATTGTACCATGGCAACAGAGAAATCTGAATCACATGAATAAGTTGGCTTTACCCTAACCTAAGAGGATAATTTTAAGAAACTTAATAGAAAACTTAATTTTATTTGCACAACTCTATATAGTTACTATTTATTCTAAAATCTAATCTCTGATCTGATGATTAACATCAAGACCACCTAACAAAAATTTTAAAATTCTGCTCAAGCAGAAAAATCACGAGACTTATTACATTGTTGAAATAAATTTATGCAATTTCAGAGAAAAGAAGTCTCAACTTTCCCCAAAAATAATCAAGCCTTACTCAATACTCAAGAGGTAAGTAGGTTCCGTGTGTATTTGAGTGTTGAACGTGATGAGCGTTAATTCTTGATTCTCTTCACGACAAAGACAATAGCTGACAAAGGAAACAGTGTACAAAGAAAATAATTTCATAGTGAGTGTTTTCATTTACAACATTGTGAGCAGTTCGTTCCCTTTCCATTGTGAAAACGACAGTAAACTGTGTCTCCGCATAGTCATAAATATCGATCTTTATGGCAAGGAAGAGAGCTCTTCTCTCCCGGTGTCCCGGTGAGAGTTGGGCCAACACAATGTCAATAACTGCCAAAGCAGCGACGAGCCAGAGAGGTACGTGCGTATAATTTACCTTACACGCCGTCGGCTCCGAAATGAGGTAATAAACAAGCCATGGACTGTAAACGGAGTCGTTTTTCCATTGTAATGGCTACGGTATTACGAGAGGCGCGCCCAGAGCGAATCAGCAATATTATCAAGAGAAAGTGAATCAGGAAAAAGAGAACAACGTATCGAAATAGAATGAGGGAGAAGGGTCAAAAAGGGCCACTGTCATTACTTGCTTCCGAAAATCGAAAACACCATCGCAAGATAAAATGGAAACGGAAAGTAGGTTGATGTGAACTCGTAAATCTGATTCTCAATATCTAATAACTGCCCTTGCCCCCAGCCCTCTCCCCAAATTCGGAAACTCTTTTTGGCTTTAGTTTTCGTTCCGGATTTAAATCTGGCATAAAATTTTGCCTGTCCATATGTGAGACAATTTGGGACTGGTAACCAGATTTTTGTTTTACAGTGCTGTCATTACTGAAATTTGATGAAAAAGGAGCTTTTAATACCTGAATTTACGAAAAGAAAGAATAGAAAGTTCCAGTTTTTGATCATACTTTTCTATAATTCCACACATTTGAATGTACAATTATTTGTTATAAAAGATGACACAAAAAATACACAACCAGGAAACTTTAAACGGATTCCTTTCAAGAAAGGCATGTGCACCGCGCAATACTCTAAACCTAATTGACACGTCATGTGTGTTGAGTGTAAACGATAATGAAAAGCTACAGAAAAAGAAGCAGACCAAGGCAAAAGAGATTTTTTCCAACAAAAATATGCAGGATACTTTAATCAGTTTATCAGTACTTCCCTCCTTTCGTTCAATAATAATAATTTTAATGGTAATTTTAGGGTTACAGTGCAGAAGTGGGTGGAATGAAAAAAAATGGTTTAAACCTGCAAAAAATCGATCATTATTACAAAAGTAAAGAATCTATTTTGCATTATTATACATATATAGATATCGCACTACAGAGATTACAAGACTTCATGTCTAAAGCGAATAATTTTAAAAAAACATTTTTTGTCAATGGCACTTGGCTCTTCTGTGTTGATACCCCTCAATTCATAATTACCACACTATTTTATTATTGTTAATAAAAATTCATAAAGGACTGAATCCATTTCAGATCAGGCAGGCAATGCAACTTCAAGGAATATAATCGTCCGTCTATGAAATATGTTGTTTCTCTAAGGAAATAAGAAGACACGTATTTTACCGTTTTGAGAAAAAATACATTTTCGCGAAGTTAAGAGTATTTGAATTTTAATCTTCTTTTTAAAAAAAAACCAACACTTTTCTTTAAATTTTTATAACTTTGGACTCAAGATATTTGAGTTTTCTTTCCTGATTATGGTGGGATTTATTGGCCTCTTTCGAAATCCGCCGAAAAATTATCAAAATTTTGAAAATTTCCACAATGGCAACTTTTTTTTTGCCCAAATTTTTTTGCTAATACTCATACAATGAAGAAATTAGGTAAGTTCCATGCGGGCTAAACTACTTTTGTAAACAGGAGAATTTTTTTTAATGAAATCCAATTTTTCTCACAACTGATAGCACATACGAAAAAAAATCAACAAAAAAAGTTTGATGCTTTAAAAAAGTTCTACCCAAAAGACCTCTTACTCCTAGCTCTTATAATATTTTGGCATCGTTTGTAAGAAAAATGTGATTTTGTAAAAAAAGAAATTGTCCTGGACTCAAAAATGGTTTAGCCAACATAAAACTCGCTAAATGGTTTCCTTATAAAAACATAAATTTTTAAAAAATTAAAAACGCGGGTTTTTCGATGAAATCGCTATTTTATTTTTGCAGAATTCAATTTAAAAAATAAGATCGATTATATTGAAAAACATATTTTTAATTTTTTTAAATATATTTTGTAAATTACGATTACACAAGGAAACCGTCCAGCGAGGTTTATGTTGGCCAAATTATTTTTGAGTCCACGATAATTTCTTTTTTTATAAAATCACATTTTCGAATTTTTCTCACAAATGATGCAAGATATCATAAGAACAGTAAGAGGTTTTTTACGAAGCTTCAAACTTTAAAAAAATTTAATGTTCAAAGCATCAAACTTTTTTTTTGATATTTTTTCGTATGTGCCATCAGAACTGAGAAAAAATCGAAAATTCGATATCATTAAAAAAATTCTCCTAATGTTTACAAAAGTAGTTTACAAAAGTAGCCTAATTTCTTCATCAGAAGAGTACCAAGTTAGTAAAAAAATTTGGGCAAAAAAAAGGTGAGGTTTCTGAGGAAATCGTCTTTTACTTTTTTCAGAAAAACGGTTGCAAATTTGCGAATTTTTTTTTTTAATTTTCAGGCGGATTTCGAAAAAGGCCAACAAACCCCACCAAAATCAGGCAAGAAAACTTAAGAATATTAATTAAGTCTAAGGTTATAAAAATTTAAAGAAAAATGTTTTTTTTTTAAAAAAAAGCTTAAAATTCAAATATTCATATCTTCGCGAAAATGTATTTTCTCTTAAACAGGTAAAATAAGTGTCTTTTTATTTCCTTTGAAAAACAACATATTTCATAGGCGACCGATTCTGTGACTTGAAGTTGCACTGCCTGCCAGATTTGAAATGGATTCGGTCAAAGAGTACGAACATGTAGAGTAGATGTACCAATTATTACCATTGTCGGTACCGTTTGTCGAGTAACTCAACTTGTTTCGCAGATAAATAGAGAATTATTATAAAAATAAAAAAGGCAACAACATAAAATAATTCCTATATTTTTAACTAAAGATACTAAAAATACATTAGACTGCGAAAGAAGGAATTACCGTAGAATCACCTAACTTCGAATACCTATTATTCTTGGGTTTATACTAATTTTTTAATACAAAATTAACTTTTCACATCATGTGAAGCTTTGAGCATTCAATTTATGTTACTTTTATGCCACTAAATTATCTGTAAACAAAGAGAAATTGGTATCCGAAGTTTGGGGGTTGGGGCAGTGTCTGAAATTAGGTGATTCTACGCTCTACGGTACTGTCGAATTTTATATCTGTAATAGGATCTGTCACGAAATATATATAAATTCGCCATTTGCGTAATATTTTTTATTTGTCGAATGAAAATTTTGCAAAAAGGAATTTGACTTTTTAAAAAACCTTATAATATTCTGCAAGAATAAAGATTGTAATAAATGTATAAACTTATTTTTAAAAAACGCATTTAGAATTGTTTCTAATAAAAAATCGGTAAACTGGTGTCACTTTTTATTCAAGCAACATTTCTCAATTACACGAATCGACAACTTGTGCAGTTGGTTTTAACGGTTTGTGTACCATTTTTCGATTATCGATTGCGAGAGCGCTGGTAACTTCAATTTGAGGTTACACAAAATGCAAAAACTGTCGAAAAAAAACATTTGGTTTTCTGAAGGTTCTAGATCATTTTTGTAAATAAGGTAATTATGAATTTAAAAAATTATATTTAGATCACGTCTACACTGAGAAAAAAATACTTTTGAATCTACACACGGAAAAGGAATTAGTATTGAATCAAGAAAATATTGGTCTGAATACGGACTATACAATATTTTCTTGATCCAAGAAAATTTTTCTTGCCTCAAGAAAATGTACAAGAAAAATTTTATTGGATCAAGAAAATATTGTATCGTCCGTATTCAGATCAATATTTTCTTGATTCAATGCTAATTTCTTTTCCGCGTAGCATATGCTATTACTATCTGCCAAAAGCAGATGCTATAGATTTCAAGTACATAATATGCTATAGAATTTATAGCATCGCTGTTGAATCAAAATCTACTATTTTTGAATCATATTTTACCAATTTGAATCAACAGTGATACTAAAAATTCTTATTATAAATCAATAGCATCTGCTTTTGGCAGATCGCAATAGCATATGCTATAGATTCGAAAGTATTATTTTCTTCAGTGTAAAAATAAATACATATTTCTTTCCTGTATTTTCAAATAAATGTAGGTTAAATTTTGTAGCAGTATGCTAAAGTACAATCGACGAATGGTGCATGTACCTGAAGTTTTGAACGTTCAAATGAACGAACTTTTTTCTTAACTCAAATTTATCTTGAAATATCGTTCAATCTACAAAATAAAAAGAAATATCATGAGCTTCTTTATCATTACATTATTTTCTATATTAATAAATCAATATTTTAGAACAAATTTGAGTTTAAAATGAAATCAAATGAAAATTTCGTTCATTTGAAAGTTCAGAACTTCAAGCACATGAATGATGCAAGGAGTCAAGCGATTGGTTAATATAACTCGATAAATGGTGCTTTTGTCGTATTCTAGTTTAATCTTAGTTTTTATATCACATTTTACTTTTTCGTACAAAACTAATCATAAGAATTAAAGTTCGATAAATTATCTCTTCAATTAAATAGGTTTGAAAGTTCTAGGTGTTACTATTTCTATAGATTAAATGATTAAAATATCGAAGTTGGATGTTGGTTCATCTATCCTATACCACATTTTCTGTATCGTACAACGTACAATAAGTAAAATTTAAGTTAACGGAAAATTAAGAAGCAGTAAATATTTTCTAAAGTTTGAAAGAGATCTCTTTAAACCGGAACTAAAATCTCAATTCCCAAACGTCGGCAGGTCTTTGAGAAAATTAAGATCGCTCAGTCACGGGTAAAATATTTTCACGAAAGAGGCATGGTGAGCAAATAGAAATGAACAGGCCTTTCGTAAAATCGGAACTTTGGGTGCAAATTTAGAACAGAAGCGATTGTCCCCTCTTGACCTGTTTTTACGCAGGACCCCCCTCTGTTCAACACAGGTAATCCTGATTTACTGCACCTCTGTCTGGCTCAATTTAATGCATGGAAAATGTAACAATGCTGGGCGTAGCAGGTAGATATTTTCCAACAAGCTAAACCTTTGTCGCCCAACAAGCACAGCAGGGAAAATGGGCCCAAACTACCCTAAACGTTTTTCGAGAGGAAGTCACGTCTCAGGACATCACGCCCGGCACGCGCTGCCACGCTTACAAACTGTTGTAAATAGACATTACATCAGTCTAGAACTCTAAAACTCGAAACTCAAATATTTGGCAAACTAAGGCCCTTTACTCTCCCGTCAAAACTTTCACAGGAAATGGAATTTACAAGCCAAACTCTTAAAGGGCAACCGGTGACATAAATTATTTTTAACGACTCTAATTTGTCAACTAAATTTATGATCGAATCCGATTTAAAAAAAAAAAGAAAACTAAAAAAGAATTTGACAAGAAAAATTTTTTTAATCTTTTAGAAGACCTTTTAAAGGAATTGCCTTCCGGATTGATGATTTCCAATAACAATATAATGTTTAACTTGGCATCGAAATATTATCTTTTGTTTTTACTGTGAATAAGGCAGAAAATAAAAGTTTAGAACATTTTTCCGAGTTAAAGTAGCTCGTAAAAAGTGCCAAACTTGGATATAAAAGTTGTAAAGTATGATTCCTGAGGGGATTGTGGTTTGTTGGATTCTAACGTATCCGGCATTTCCTTGTCCTTTATTTTCCAAGTTCGTGCAGGATAATATTACAAAATCGGTAACTGGATATCAGCATAACAACCTGGGTAAAAAGGCAGACATATGGCAAGCCTGAACGCCACAACTTTCCCGGTTAAAATGATTATATTCGCGTATACATCGGTAAGGCACTGACAGATAATAGTCGATGGAAAGTATTGATTATAGCTCCAAGGATGTTGCTCACACCATAGATGGGAAATAAAGATCGCTTGTTATATTCACGTCGACTTCTAATAAATCAACGTCATAATCTTTTATCAACATTGAAATGCCGTCGAATTATTAGCATTCTCACGAGCTTTGGATAGGTATACTAATAATTACTGACATCAATTAAATTATTACTTCCTCTTGAAAAGTAAGACGAAAATAAAGAAACTAAATGAAATTATCTCAAAATGTTATTAATTAAAACAGCGAAAAAAAGAAAGTGTAAAAAAAATACAAAACAAGTAAAAGAATCATGATATAGTATGTTGCATTACAAGGGATGAAACACAGCGATTGCAACGAGTGTGAAGTTTGCTGCCCGAGCGAAGCGAGGA
>JBAGKK010042096.1:0-10471 GCA_037177015.1 Euceroptres primus | reverse complement strand
ATGATCAAATAATGTTCCTGCCATAAATAAATAATTACACATTTCAGATTAGGAGATTAGTATACATTCTTTTTCATTATATGGCTCATAATTATATAATAATTAAATAATTCATAATATCCCCAAGTCACCCCAAAAGCACTCGGCTGGAGATATCTATTTTGCGGTACTGGACTCCCGAATCTACGTCACGAGAGTCAGAAGAGTGCACGGGGTATCAACCACCACCCAAACTTTTCCGTGCTGAGAGAGGAGTCAAGGAGATGGAAGTGACACATTTGGCGTTTGAGAAAAATTCCTCAAGTTTCTCCTCGCTATTCAGGCCTGATGTACGAGATCATGAAAATTTCTGAACGATAGCGAAACACATAGTACAAGACAAGTATTCATAAAATGTATCTTTCAGAAAAAACTGGAAATAAAAATGTTACTTCTTGAAAAGTGAAAAATGCGCCAAATTTCTTATAAAAATTTTACCCCACAATTTTCTTTTCTTGCTTCAACATGACTTTACTGGTATCATTAAGCCAAAGACTCATTTTTTCTTGAGGTGCATTATGTCAAACTACTTCATTAATACGAACATCACGATATTCAGGCAAAGGTTTGAGAGTACACTAATTATTGTATAGCCGCAGGTCAAGAAAACTTTAAAATCAAGGAAAAGCGAGCAAATTTTGTTGTTCAGGAAAAGTGAGGAATTTTGAAAAAAAATTTCAAAAATCAGGAAACTTATGTAAGAAGTGCCACAGAGTAACTTTTTTTCTCAAATCACTTTTTTAAGATCAAGTCAGTGTAGTCACTTTTTTAAATGAAAAGTGACTATAGTGACTTTTCTTTCAATAATTTTAACTCATGGTTTAACCACTACTGAATTCATGCATTTTCTTGAATTCTTTTGAAATCGTTTAGAGTATTTTCAAAGATTCTAAGGCATTTTCAAGAGATTTAAAAAAAATTTCACGGGGTTCTAAAGAATTGCCTAGAATTTCTGGAGATATGGAACGATTTTATAAGACCTACAGGGTTTTAGGATCTTTTAGAAGATTCCAAATGATTTTTAAGAACTTTCAAGAAAGTTCAAGGGATTTCCAAAGATTTTAAGGGATTTGAGATATCTTAGGGTATTGTTAATAGATTTGAATAATTTAAAGTTATTTCAAAGGATTTGAAATATTTTAGGGTGCTTTTTGAAAATTTCAAGGAATTTCCAAGTGTTTTCAAAACAGTTAAATGGATTTCAAGACATTTCAAAGGATAGGAAATATTTTAGGGCATTTTTAAAAATTCCAAAAAATTGTCAAGAGCTTCAAAACATTTCAAGGGATTTCAAAAGATATTTAATATTTCAGGGAGTTTTAAAAGATTATAAGTAATTTTTAATTGAGTTCAATAATTCTTAAGGAATTTCAAAGAATTTTTAATATTTTAGGGTACTTTAAAAGATTAAAAGGCAATTTGAAGAGATTGAAAATGTCAAGGGATTTCCAAGAATTTCAATCATTTCTTAGGGATTTGAACAAATTTTCATGCGGTTGTAAATAATTTCGATAAAAAAATATTGCAAGCCATTACTGTAAGGTAGAAAAGAATGTTCAGTTTTTTAAGCATTTTTGATACCGGAAATTATGAAAATGTAATTTATGTGATTGTTATAAACAATTTGATTATGAACAACTGATACTTACCATCTGCCCGGATAGAAAGCCCCTTTCTTACTAACACTATTGAATATGTAATAAGTTAATAGAGATATTTAAACGAGAAAATGTGTCAGTATAGACCAAATTATTTATTTTACATTAACAATATCAATAAATAAACGTATCAATCGGCCAATCTCTTGTAGAAATTTTCTTTCTTTTAATTTTTTGTTCATATTACCTTCATTATGATAATTATACAAAAAAATTATTAACTAGAAAATTAACGAAAAACAATTTACAAAAAAAACATCATGAGTATGACTTTTACACATAAAAAAGCTGGGCAAGTAATTTTAAAAAAGAGTAATACTAATGAGTATATACTAATAAGTAGGTTATGGTGAGAGAAATTGGTGCCCTTACTCTGTTCTGTAAACCGACATTTTTAGTCATGTCCTACACTACGAACATATTCATACTGCCAAGGTACCTCCCCTTCAGGAATTAGAAAATAATTCCTGAGAGTATTTCTTGTATCAATTGCACTTTGCGGCACATTCACAACAGGAGCTGGTGGAAGATTTTGCAGTCCCTGCCCTCCCATGTCTTCTCTCCACTGACCGGGGCTTAATCTTCCGTTCTGGTCCCAATCCACAAGCCTTGGAGGACAGTAAGGTACTGTTGGTGGATTTTCGCGTATATCTTTGTTTCTCAAGAAGTTGTGAAGACAAATTATTGCCAAAATTATGGCATCAACACTATCAACTTCCAACTCTAAGGCTCTTCTGAACATTCTCCAGCGAGCTGTTAAAACCTCAAAAGCGTTTTCAATGGTTCGACGTGCTCTCGATAGACGATAGTTGAAAATTCGTTTAGATTCTTCTAAGTTAGTCTCCACCATAAGGTACCATCAAATTAGTCAAAATCGGAAATCCGCTATCATTCAGAAAAAGTGACCGTGTCCTGAGTAAACTTCCCGGAAGTGCAGCTGTTCCTGGAGGTAAATCTAGTTCTCTTCTCAGAGCTTGTCCTGTGGGGCTATCAGAAAATATACCAGCGCCATTGCTGCTTTTCATTTCTCCCACGTGAACTAGTGTAAATTTGTAAGTAGCATCGCATGCGGCTAGTAAAACGATACTGAATCTTTTTTTATAATTAAAAAACGTGGATCCTGATTGAGGTGGAGCTTTTATCTCGAAATGCTTCCCGTCAAATGCTCCTGGATAGTTGGAGAAATTCCAATATCTTAAATACTCGAGGCATATTTCAGCCCATCGATGAGCTTTCTTTGATAGAGATGCACAACAATCGTATTATGATCTTTTATATTCGCTATTATAGTCTAACTGATGTGTTTTAATTCACCTTCAGATGTTATTCGGATGGGATCGGAAAGGATGAACGGTGACTTGTGTTTTTGACCAATGCTTACCTTGAGAAGAATCTTGTAAATCAATTATGTGGTTTTCAGCAAAATCTAGTTGAACAAGAATTTGACCCCCTTTTAGATTAGATTTCATGCTGCTAATATACATACTTTGTTGTTTGGCAATAAAATCATGTCGAAAAAGTCGTTTCATATCTTCACTTAAACTATTAATAAATTCATCTACTGGTGCCACAATAGTTGCTAAATCTGATCGATCTACGTTTAACCATTGTTTAATCTTGATATCTTCAACGTAATTTTTAATGTAGGCATTTTCTAAAAGAAGTTTAAAATTTTCGTGGCCGGGACAGTTTAGACATTCATTAATACGCTATTTGGGCAGGATTATAAATCGAGTGGGCTAGCCAATGTTTGACGGTTGGAAATGGCAGAGAATTAGACTTAGCTAATTCTTTTATATTCCCACCAATAAACATTAGTTTAGCATTCTGATTGGGAATGCAAATGCACACGTTGTGTGTACCACTTGCTCCTGCCAAAACACACTCTTTCGGTCTTAATTCTGCACACTTGGAGAATCCCATTTTTTCCTTAGGATGATCGGCCTTGAAAAGTTTATATAACTCTCTTAAGTTACATAAAACTAAACGTTTTTGGACGCTTGTTTCTTCTCCATTTACTTTCACGGATACGCAATAATTTTTCCCTGGCATTATATGACTTTATTATCATCATGGTTTAAAAATTTTTAAAGCACAACACTGTTCGTTCTGACAAAGTTTTCCCTGGTTTTGGGTCAGGAGAAGATAGAAATCCTTTTGAAATAATTCATTCTTTAGCTTTACGAGTAGGGCTCTGACTTTGCCAATACCCGGTAACCCGAGTATTCGGGCGAGTGTACCCGAGAGCACGAGTATTACTTGGGTACCCGGGTAATAACCTAAATATCGGGTACCCGGACAGTCGGGTAATACCCGGGTACCTGAGTAAGTTTCGGGTATCAGGAATATAGTGAAACAAAAGGTAACATGATCACAAATGTCAGATAACCCTTCATTCAATTCGTCAGCATGTCGCTTCAACGGCCAAGTTGAATATGGGATTATTTTGTGATAAAGTGTTATTTGCGGCGACATATTTTCGTACGAAAACAACGTCATCACTAAGCCACCATTTATTACATAAGCACAATTTAGGGCCCAAAGCATCGAATTCAAATTTAAAGTAAGTTACTGTTTAACCTATTAGAAAATTTTACAAATGCAAAGTTACCGTATTTTAGTTTTCTTTTGGCTTTAGTGAATGTACGTAACGCAGGTGCTTATTTAAAGCCGACGTCTAATGATTGTACGAATTGTCTTTCTTGCATATTGTGCATTGTGCAAATAGACCATTTGACCATGTCGACACAAATCCACATCCATATCAATTTGCTTTAAAAATTCATCTTCTTGAATCTCGTTAACTTGAAAATCATGATCCGTAGATGTATCATAAAAAGAAGTTTGTCCTTGAGAAAATTTCTTAAGAGAACTATCACAAATAAAATGGTTTTGTGAAATGCGTGGAAAATTTTTGCGAATACTTTCGGGAACAGGCCTAACATTTTCTGTAATATTACTGTGACCATGTCTGCCGAAAGGATTATAACATCTTTTATTAAAAGACATTTTCGCAACGATGTATTGAAATGCGAATAAACTAAAAAAAAAAAAACAAGTAATAAAATGAACTGTATTTTTAACAGCAATACGAAATAATGCGTAGTAAACCAAAGGAAACAGTGTGCTAATGTGATGCTACCGCTAAAGATACATATGAAATGTGAGAGTAAAATTCTTTTGTTTCTGCAATGCAGATTTCAGATTAAGACAGGTTTAGCGTCAGTTGGCTGCGTATCTGGAAACAAAAGAGAATTGCAGTGGACGTAGCGCGGCGCGGCGTGGCGTATTGCTTGTCGCTTCGTCGTGTAGGACCCAAAGATTTATTTTTTTTCTCATAAACCACTGGCGGACCCAAGATGAAACTTACATGACTTGTAAAGCACATTTACGGTTTCCTTTGTCAAAAAAATTTAAAAAAGTAAAGAACACGTATTTTTAAAAACGCGATTGTAGTTTTTTGAGTTTTCAAAAAAATGCAAAAAATTTTTTTTCTTTACGGATATTTTTTTATTTGAATGTACCTTGAAAAGTTAAATCGGTTAATTAGAACCAAAGATATGGAACTGTCAAAAAAAGTTACCAAAAATTTCAAAGTCCCATATTTTTTTCGATTTTTCAAAAAAATGGCGTATTTGAGGGTATTTTTCTTCACTAATATAGGACTATATACGCCGAGTTATAGCCAAATCCCTTTCCAAGAGAAAAATTCTTCATCCGCTTGATATAGACTCCACCACATGTGACTCGCGCTGTACAGTATATAAAACGGGTATCCATGTGTTTCTATATAAAAGTACCTAAAATTGTTAAAGTTTACGCAAAACTACTTCGATGTAAATAATTTATTCTATTGGTATTCAAAAAAGTATATTCAATAATAGTAATGTGTAAAACTGTCGGGACTGAAATTTCACAACTTTTTGGCAACGACTTTTAAGAATTAGCGGTAAAATTCAAATCCGTCTCGTTGTAACGCTATTTCAAACAAACATCACTAATGTAGATAAGCAACGCTAACACTCTGCAATCCCCACTATTTTAATACACTTTTGCTTCGTATCTGCTCATCAATGCGAACGTGCCCAGATAACACAAATTGTTTCCTGAAAGTTGCCCGCAGGTTGCGATGCAATGTTAAACTTTATATGCTGCGCAGTATATGGCTTTATATGGGTGTTTCCACGAAAAGTGTCATTTTTCGGTCATTCCTCGTTTTTAGTTAAATTTTTGCATAATATGACAGTTGAATATATACAAATTTATGTTAAAATCTGCTGAATTGAGAGAAATATTTAAAAAGTTTTACAAAAGGGAAATACAGGTTCTAGTTCAAGAAATATAACGACTGATTATGAAGATTATACCTGTCTTGTACTTCTTACCAGTTGCAAATTCAGTGTTATACATATTGAGGGGACCTGAGACTACCTAAATTTAATTGATTTGACCGTGTGCCTTTATTTTGCTGCCAGCAAGAAAATCCTAAACTCGTGTCACCACTTTTACATTTTAAATGTTTCGACCGAAGCCATCAAGTTTGGACAGTGCCCGCATCTCTTCCAGTCCAATTTCTTTGGATTTTTTAAACAAATTAATGTGTCGGAGGGACACAGTATGAAGGAAAATGTTAGCCACTTCCGAATTTTGAAAATTATGAATATATCGAAAACATCTCTCGACCGAAGCCATACTTTGCTTCTCAGTTTCTTGATGCGCGCCTTTTGAAGCCTAGTGAAATAAAGCAGGATGCTGAGCTATTGAATTCTATGCTAGGGACAGCTGAATATTGCCATGCGGGCAAAAGTTATCACACATTTTAAGCCGAAATTTCTCGACGGAAGCCATAACAAAAATGTTTCAATCAGAGCCATCAGTTGTAAATAGTTTAAAAAGCCGAAGTGTGCCATCAATAAAAAAATAGTTTAAAAAGTCGAAGTGTGATATTTTTCTCGCTATTTACTAAAGTATCTGAAAAATTTCCTTTGAATAATAACAGCTGAAATTTAATTTTAAATTCCCTTTAGTAATTCTCAAATTTTTTTTAATAACAAAAATTTCCAAATTTTTTAAATAAAAAATGTATTTTACTATTAAATCATTTTTGGTAACATTATTAAAACTGATTAAACATTTTTTTAACATTCAGATAATGAATAACTTTTTATATGACAAAATACCCCAACAGTGTCGACATTGTCTACTATGAAACGCCAGTAAACGAGTCTGACAGCCAATAGCGTTCATTTCCATGCTAAATAAAGGAGCTCGTTAGTTTCATTAAGATAAAATAATATATTTGACGCACTGAGAATGACAACTAGGTAAAGCCTACTGGAAGTTGGTCCCTAAATCATGTTCTTTTCAGTTGCTATTGAGGGCCATCTTCAACTGGGCTTCACCTAGTTGTCCTTGTCAATGTCTCATTTAAATTATATTAAGAATAATTTGATTAGTTTATACATTAAGCCAAAGAAAACTGTTGTTAGGAATTTTAATATCACAAATATTTATGTACTATTTCTCCGTTTCTGCTCTTATAAAAATGTAATTTTTTAATAATCTTGGCTCTTCGTTTTCAAATTTTTTCTTTTTTTTTTTATTCAAGACACATTTTATATCGTTTTATTTCTCCGTTACTGCTCTTATAAAAATATAATTTTTTGATAATCTTAGCTCTTCGTTTTCAATTTTTTTTTATTTATTTTTTTTATTCAAGACACATTTTATATCTGGTATTTGCGTATTTGCATTACCTCAGTCTAGTTAACTAGTGAAAAGATTGTTATTGAAGCTAATAAATTCCCAATTTTCAAATCAATTTTTTCCCGTTTCTTTCTTAATACCCGTTATATATTTATTAGTTATCTATAGGATAATGGAAAGTATTCTGAATATTTAGAAAAAAGAAGCAACCCATTTGAAGAAAAACAGAATTTTTCTGCCTTATTCGTCAAAAGTTACATTTAAACATTAAAAACTGTTTAAACAATTAACAATAAAGTAAATTTATCATGTTTATCTTTGATTTAACCTGCTCGATATCACGAAATTTTCGGGTAGCTAAACCTTTTCGAGTACTCAAAATTTTCGGATACCCGAACCTCTTCGAGAACCCGAAAGTTTCGGGAACCCGAACTTTTTCGAGAACTCGAACTTGTTCGAGAACTCGAAATTTTCGGGTACCCGAACGTTTTCGAGAACTCGAACCTGTTCGAGAACCCGAAATTTTCGGGTACCCGAACTTTTCTGCGAACTAGAAACTGTTCGAGAACCCGAAATTTTCGGGTACCGAACCTCTTCGAGAACCCGGAATTTTTCGAGCTTTTGAAAGTACTCGGCCCGGCTTGAGCTCTGCCCGGCCCGAGACTGATCGAGCCCAGCCCGGCTCGACTCGAAGTATTAAAAGCTCGACTCGGCTCGGTCGAGTATCAGCCTTCGAGCTTTTTGCACACCCCTACTAAACATTATTTTTTAACTCTTTTTTTTTTTGAAAATTACACTTTTCGTGGAAATGCTCATATGGCACCTATCGCTACTCAGTAATTTTTTGGTAATCTTCCAGAATGGAACTAGACGTACGTATAAAAGTGTATAATTTTCTAAAAAAAAAAAATGAAAAATAAAACTTCCCGGAACCTTTTCGAAATAAACTAGGTAAATATTGCCGGACAATCTTCTTTTCATGTTCGTTCACAACGTTGCTGTAAAAGCGGACATTTTCTTACGTGCAAGAAGCTTACTCGAGAAAGCCAATGCAAGACTGCGGGCCTTGCATCCCAACCTCCGGGCAACTTTCCGGAAACAACTTGTCTATCTGGATATCATATTTCGAATTTTGTAAAGAGAAATCTTTTCCATGGGCCAATCTTAAATTGTACATTATAAAGATGTTAAGGGTGTTGGATAAACAACTTAAAAAATGTGAGAATAGGTCAAATATTCATCTGAGTTGAAACTCCTAATTTAAACGGCCTTGAAAAGTACATATTTAATCTTGAACTTTGCGCTTCAATGAAATTGAACAACACTTGCCGAATTGCTAGGATTTGTTAAGAGTGCAGAATCGTATCCACTTGTAGATAAAATGGTTTGGAGATATCCAAATAATTTTCTCAACAGGACAAGGAAAAAGCACACTTGAAATAATGATTTTTTTTTACATCCAACACTGCCCACATAACACGCAATGTTGCAGAAATATTGTTGGAATATTGAATTCAATCATTGCCAAGATTCCAAATGAATATTGCAGCAACGTTCGAGAAATATGAAAATGTCCGACCCGGGAAATATTTGTCTGAAATATTTTAGCAATATTTCCGAAGAATATGCATGCAATGTTTTTCTGAAATTTATACATTTTCGAAACAATGTTTCGGCAACGTTGTATAGAAATATTATTAAAACTTTAGAGACAATATTTTTACAACATTTCGTGGACACATACGGTAAGCCCAATTTAATATTCTTTGGAAATATTGCTAAAATATTTCAGACGAATATTTCGCGTGTCGGACATTTTCATATTTCTCGAACGGCGCTGCAATATTCATTTGGAATGTTGCCAATGTTTCAATTCAATATTCCAACAACGTTTCTGCAACATTGCGTGTTATGTGGGTGATAGTATAAGCCACATAAAACCAATGTCAAAATAAAGTTTAAGCCTCCGCCTAACTAACGGATCAGGTCTGCCACTTTTATCCTGTCTAAAATACCGGGCAGACCTTTTTGAAAATCGGGAAATTTAAGTTCCAGATTTCATATTACACTACTATGGATAACCAATATCAAAATAAAGTATAAGCCTCCCCCTAATTAACTAACTAGGTCTGCCACCTTTTACCCTGTCAGAAATACCGGGCAGACCGCTTTGAAAATCGTGAAATTTAGAAAGAGTGAGAATGAAAGAACGTTTTTTAGAAAGAGATATACTCTGTTCACCGAGAGAACGAAATTCTGAAACGACGAAATTTCGTTTTTTGCGCGTTGCTTGTCATCAAAGAGGGGGAATCGTAGGAAAATGCTTGACTGTTTGACTGGAAAGTCCCTTAATATTTATTGCCTATTGTAACTGTCAAGAACGGTCCGCTCATCTGGTTTCTCAGTAAGACCCTCAGTAAGGCGATAACAAATTGAGGAAAGCATTTGGGTCAGTCTATTTGAAAAAAATTGTATCCTTTTTTGGCAGCGATTGGCTGTCGATCGAACGAAAAAAAATTTGCCGACGTCTTCCTTCATAAAAACTTGCGCGACCGATTTCGTTCTCTCGGTGAACAGAGTTAGTCCAGTCAACGAAGACCAAATTTCACTCAAAAAAAAAAAAAAAAAATGTGCTCGGCCCCCTTCGGGGGCGCGGGCACATTCTCATCGCGCGCTTCGCTCGCAATTTTGAGCGCGCCTAGGGTGCGCGGAGTGGCCGTCGCGTTTCACACTCTGATCCAAAATACTCGTCGCGCTTCGCGCTCCGATATTATTTAATGTCGTGCTTCGCGCTCCGTTATCGTTAAACCTCGCGCTACGCGCGAGGTCCTTACAGCTCGCGAAGCTCGCTTCGCTCGCTAGTTTGAGCGCGCTTCCGGGCTCGCGGAATTCTCGTCGTTCTTTGCGGAGAGTCAAGTTTATTCCTCCTGATTTACTTTTACTGCTGTAAGTAAATTTTGTAATTTTATGAATATGAACTTAACAGTATGCCATATACATCTAATTACCGACCGTTTTTTATTTATATTTGACAGGTTTATTGAGACAGAAATACAAATATTACGCTG
>JBAGKK010042085.1:0-10472 GCA_037177015.1 Euceroptres primus | reverse complement strand
TTTGAAAGTTAGGAACATCTGCAGACCAGAATTTTACAAATATCGTAAAGACGATGCGGCGGATAAGTTTATGCTAGGGTCAGCAATTATAGACTTTAGCGCGCTTAGGCGGCTTGGTAAATAGACTTAAGTTATAAATGCAATCTGGAGACAATATGAACGTAGCACAGAGTTTTAGCAGGCAGAGAGATTCAGAATTTAAATGGTTATATTGCTAGAACGTGCGATGTACAATGAGTCAGCTTTGCGAACATAAATTTCTACGAGGGTTCAGAAATTACCTATCTTAGAAATCGACAGAAAAAAAAAATAATAAGAAAGAGAAAATTAAATTTCTAACGTTACGACGTAACAAAGAGAGTCAATGAAAAATACGACATGTCTTCCAACATGTCACGATTCAATCATATTAATATTAAAAGCTTCTAATATTAATATTAAAAGCTTCTAATTCAGTGTCTTGTCTTGTTTAAATTTTCATGAAAAATATGGATAACCAAAATATCCACAAAAATGTGGATACTTTGCTCTCAATTCCTAAAAAAAGTAGTAAAAGAAGGAAAGTTTGATTAAGTTTCCAAAGAAGCAAATTCCAAGATCCATAGGTAAACCTATTTGAATAATAAGTATGTAAAATATAATTGGGAAAAATGAATAGACAAGTCCATATCTATGATAATTCTTGTGCTACAAAAATAATGCTATTACAGAAAAGATCTTTTACTTAAATAATTTGAAACAAAATGAAACAGACTACTTTCCCCAAGAAAGATAAATTGCTGCTTTCCTATTCAGATGAATATATTATTCTAAATAACTCATGTCTTTTTAGCATTTTTGCTTTGCAGCAAGCTAATAAAATTCAAAACAAGCGGAAGTGAGTGCCAAAGTCAACCTTATTAGAAATGGGGGTTAGGAGCAAATTGCATGCGAATTGAAGCCGAGGAATTATGCAAATTCAGTTTGGCAAAGTGGAGTCTCAATGAAGCGGAGACATGACAAGGGAGTGTTCAGTAAACAAACTTCAAAAAGCTAACTTTTAGTATCATTACCCCACCCCATCGCCATAGGATGCTGCTAAATTCGGATCTTTATCTCTCTAGTAATTTTTTATTCAGTTTTTTATTTCACTGACACAGGATGAATCTTAGGGGTTCTATCCTGACCCGGTGCACCAAAGCTGACGTGTGCGCATCATAAACAAGCTTTTAAGGGATTGGAAAGAAAGAGAGGGCTACTGACACAATGGATACATTTTTACGGATTAAAAACTCTCATTGTGTCGCTATTCGATGGGGACTTTACAAGCAACTGAAGAATTGAGCCATTATTTCAAATCGCTAATAGAGCGGATCAGACGCCTTCAGATTATGAGGAACAAATTTTGGCAGCTGTCTCTTCACTTCAGTACCACTAAAATGAGGAAGATTGTAAATTTCTTTTCAGAAATTATATGAAATTACTGGTGTAAATTTTTTAGTGATAATGTAATCCACTAGAAAAAATATAAAAAAAGATTAAGAATCTGATTTTGAAGTAGAACACGAAAGGTAATGTTAGAAATTGTAAAACAAAATGTGGAACAAACTTCTGTGGCTTTCAGCGAGCAGAAAGTTTTGATGTCGCGGGATGCGAGTGCTGCGCAATTAATAACCACGATAATAGCAGCGCTAATAATCATTAGATTCGGTGTGCTCTCTGATACGCAAGTTGCGAATTGCAGCTGCTATCCTACCGGGTTTGCGCAACTCGGTAATTTACTATAGAAAGTAGAAAGCTCGTAATTTTTATTAAAAATAACTCGGCCTAATCATGAATCATTACAAAGTGTTATAAAGTAGATTTAATGTTGAGAAACGTCGTAATAACTAGTAACACAATTCGCTCATTCGCTGCTTTCATAACGCCTTATATGCATATAAAGATATTTTACAAATGAGACTACTTTCAAGTGTAAAATATTGTATAACAAAAAGAAAAGTATTTTTCGACAGCGTACAGTGTAATGATTGAGGGAAATTCAAAGAAAAATGGAGATGAAATTTAGCCTTGAAAAATGAGATCAAGTTGATTCCATTCAATTGAGAATCCCTTGTAGGATTGACACTCGGTTTCGCAAGCATCTGATGAACAATTGGTATTTCAATTGATCATTTAACACGAGAATCACTAATATAAAGCGAAGCGACGCCTTTTAGGATGAATCGTGGGTCGTGTTCGTAGCTAGTTTTTAATGACGTCACGTCCGGGGGAATGTTGAACTTGATAAAGTCAGGAAGCCTTTTCACGGTGTGCATCTGCAGTATGTGGGTTAATAAGAATGCGAATTTGCGCGACTCATTTACATATTCGCATATGCAACGATTTCAGCAGTAAAAGTCAAAGAAATTCATGAAAGCAGGAATTTCATTTTTTAATTCGAAGCCAGAGTTCTGCATTTTATATATCCGAAAGTCCGTCTGCACCCATCAAGAACAAGTGATTGCCGCAAATCATCTGATAGCGAACTGTATGAATTTGGCAAGTTTTTGGATAAATCTGATCTGTTAGATAAGTTGAAAATATCAGATCAATTGGGTACCATCTCGATTCCCCAAAATTTTAATTCTCCCAAAATTTATTTTTCCCAAAAATTAAAACAAAGAAGTGCAAGTTTATAAGATAGGAGTGCTCGTTATTAAAAGTCAATGAAGACGGTAACGACGATATTGAAAAACGAATAGATGTGGTTCCAAAGCACTTTTTGAAATTAAGGCTAATTATATTAAGTGCAGATCACATGTCATGAAGAGAAATAACCAATTTGGCAAATTTTAACTTATTTTGGTGTTTTTCAACAAAAATTGATATCTTTTAAGAAAAATCATTATCCCTTGATGGAAAATTACATGCTTGTAAAATTTTAGGTTATGTTACGGTTTTTCGAGGGAAATTAATACTTTTATAGAAACAGAAGTACCTTTGATGGAAAATTAAAGCTTGTAAAATTTTAGGTTATATTAGGGTTTTTCGAGGGAAGTTAATATCTTTATTGAAAAATCAGTACCTATTGATGGAAAATTACAAGTTTGTAAAATTTTAGGTTATGTTAGGGTTTTTCGAGGGAAATTAATACTTTTATAGAGATATCAGTACCTTTTGATGAAAAAATACAAGTTTGTAAAATTGTCATTTTTTGAAATATTATATTTTTACGAAAAAAATTTTTCTTACTTTTTTCCGTCTAAGATTATTTGCTTCTATAAATTTTACCCCAAAAAATTGCAAAAATTTTGTTTTCTATACACAAAAAATTTAAAAAATTCAAAATTTGAAAATTTTCAATCGACTTGCCCAGTGGTGAGAAATTTTTTGAAATTTTTAAAAAAAATTTGTTTGTAATGTCACAAAGAAATTTTTCAGTGCTATTACCAATGAATCTAATCATTTTGAGTTTTTTCGGTCCACCCTGATGTCCACCCTCATCCTCAGTACATTAGAAATCCTTCTGAATTTTATATGCTAGGAGATTATTATTTTGATTCCCATTATCATATTAAAAAACATATGTAAAGTGAGTTTTTACTTTTTAGTAAATAGTTTAGTAAATAAATAAATACCTTTTAGTAACCTTTTAGGTACCTTTACGGTAACTTGAAAAAATTGAGTGACAATACTGAGTCTTTACCTGAACTGACAACTGAATTTGAATTGAAAAACTGATTTGGTGTAAAATAATTATTTTAAAGTATGATTCAGTTTACAACAAATGAAAAATAAACTTCGAAATCTTACATAAATATCAATTACTTACATGAAAAAAATTAAGAGTTTATTAGTGAAACTTGATACTAGAATAAATTCAATACATATTCATAGCAGATTATGTGAAAAAGAAACGTTTAAAAATTTTTTAAATATTTTCCAATACCTAAAAAATTAGAAAACTTAATTCAAAAGAAATTTTTAATGAACCCAAAACCTAAAAAATTAGAAAACTTAATTCGAAAGAAAATTTTAATGAATCATACATATACGTATTATTTACAATATATTTATATAAAATATTCATTAATTTTCATATTTTTACCAATCGTTTCGATTTTTTAATGAATAATTACTTTGGAAATGATTTTTTTTGAACCAGTGTGCGTAAAATGCGTTTTACGCACCCATATTAGCGTGCAAAACGGCTTATTACGATGCAGTGTTTTACGCACTAATATGGGCGTGTAAAAACGTATTTTACGCACACCGTGTCAAAATAGTATATTATGCAAAATGTGTGTAAAACCGTACTTACGAGTTGCATACGATATTTTTTAACACAATGTGCGTAAAATGCGTTTTACACACTTTTACACACCCATATTAGTGGGTGTGTAATAAGTCGTTTTACGCACTAATATGAGTGTGTAAAAACTCGCGATCACTTGTGGTGATCGCGTGTGTAAAACCGTATTTTACGCACATGATTCATAATACACTATTTCGCAATAACATATAATATATCAAAGCGAAAATTCATTTGTAATTTACTATATTAATTATTATTAGCATTTGAAATTCGTTGATATGTCCAAATGTTATAAGCTAATATTTCCACCTTTTCATTATTTTATTTCTAATTTTGCAATAATTTTCATTAAAATATTATAATTTAGTGCTTTCGGCAAGTGGTAATTTGGCGACATGTACCTGAATTTTTTTCAATCTCTTTTATTTAACTGCAGGTGTTTGCATGTTTGATTAAGGTGGCAAATCAATAGCTGTATAATTCGAAATTTGCCAAGTGTCAAACGGGTCGGATAAAAGCAAGTTTTTTCATCATCGGATGATGATCGGAGTATATCCGCGGATACGGATTAAAGTGCAGAACTCTGCTCGAAGCACAAAATTAATTAAATTAATTTATTACTACGCGGACGATATTGAAATACTTTTTAGATTCTACATTACTCATGAACTTGAAAATCCATCATTGGTATAAAAGACGTTTCTTACCTGCAACAAAAAAGAACAGAAGTCATTAGTCAACTTATTATTTAAATTTCATAACTTATTACTATTCTAAATACATTATTTAATAAATATTAAGTAATATTATTATTAATAATTATTATTAATATTATATTTATTAATAGGGATTGGAAGAAACTAGTAAAAAGTAACTAGTTACTTTAACTAGTTACTTTTTCTGGGTAACGATGATGGTAACGAAGTTACTTTTGTAAATAGGTAACGAATTGGGAATTAGTTACATTTTACATTACATTTTGTTTATTACGACAATCTATCTATATATATTTTACATATATTTCTCATATTTCTAAAATATGAAAGTAACGAAAAAAGTAACGATAGTTATTTTTTTTGCAAAAGTAACTGAGAAAAAGTTATATTTTGAAACGGAAACGATATCAGTAACTAGTTACTTTTTTTCGTGATGTAACGGTAACGGTAACTACTTCCTTTTAAAAAGTAACTTACCCATCCCTGTTTATTAAATATAAACTTCGTAAAACGTATTTTTCATTTCCACTACATAAAATTACTTCTCTGCTAAAAAGTCCCCCTATTCCTATTTTTCACAAGCTTTTTTGAATAACAAAAAAGTATCAATGAAAAAATGTATTTTTGGAGACCACCCGGGTGAAAAATCATTTACCACGCCTGACAAGGAAGGGTGGGGGGAGGGCATAAATTACGATTTAGAGAAAAGCGAGAAAAATTTACCTATACGATGAGGCGTGGAGTCATGTCAAAATGTTCGACGATCCCTTTTCGGAAATGTCCTAAATACACAAACAGACCAGCCCTTCGCTTCATGGGGTCCATTGTAACATTAAGGAGAGGGATGTGCATAGAACGTGCATAAACATTAGACAACTAGAATTAGAAAGTCCCAGTGCATTACTCCGCATACGTCTAATTTTAATGGACGTTCATCTGATCGAACGGATACGTCAAGCTGTCCAGGTGACGCGACTTTTTCTTAACCCGTGGAACAAAATAGGCCAAAATTCAGTAGAACGAAAAAAAAAGCATAAGAACCGTGATCTAAAAAATTAGATTTTTATATAAAACTAGTCATTAAATGAACAAATTTAATGTAATTGAAGCCTGAATACTTATAAATTAATAATTTAGAAAACATATAATATTCTGTCATATTGAAATAAAAAAATTATTCAAATTAGAATATTAATTCTAATTAACCAAAACAGAAGAAAATAACTAATTTTCTGTACATATAAAGAAAACTCCTCTTTTTATAAAGAAAGTTTTGGTCTATTTCAATTAAATTGATAAAGAATGGTATTAGTTTAACTACATAAAATAAAAATATCGAGTGCTGGAATTGATTCGCAATAAGGAAGCTTTTGACTACGGTGATTTTACTTACACGCTCCACTGAAAAGAGTAAACACGTGCCTTGTCTATGTAAACCAATTGATCATCCGCATGGACAGATCCAGTTTTTTTCTAGACAAACTTCTACTTTGGGGGATATATTAGAACCCTATTTATAGCGCACATACCGATATTAAATACCATGGAATTTTATGGGGAATCGGCTCCTAGTTCGGTAAACTAGAAAGAGGGTCGTTTGCTATCCAACATATTTTAATGACCCTTTACTCTCTAAAACTAGGCCATCTGAAATAACATAAAACATACCATGTGTGATTTCCATCAGATAAATATTGTCATAACTTTTTTGTTCATAGACTATTTTGAAAATATAAAACACTATTCTTTTGATATAAATTTTTCATAAAACAATTGTTTTTTATCATAATACACAAGACTATCGTTAATTTTATATAGAATTTATAGAAAAACAACTGAAATGAATATTTATTTATTTATTTCAATATAAACGGGAAAGCCCTTTGTACAGTGATTTATTTATTGGTGGCCCAAAAAAAGGCTTTTTTGAAAAGTTAAAACGCTTTTCGATTTTCTCAAAATTTAGGACAAATATCGAAGTTTCCTTAGATTAACTAAATTAGATGGTTCTAAGTGCTGCCTCAAAAATTTTTAAGTTTAAAACATGAAAAAAGCCGAAAAATGGTCTTCGTCTTTAAGGGGGTATGTCCACTTATTTTTGAAAAAAATGACGATCTTCATAAATTTTTTTGAGCAGGTAAATGAATATTTATCGAAAAACTAACAGTGGGATCATAAAATATATATTTTAAGGTACCGTCAAACGGGGCAACTTCGGTCATGCGGGGGAAATTTGGACAGCACTAAATTAATACTTTAAATGACTGAAAAAGGTTCCAAGTAGAATATGGAATCAGTTTAAGCCTTAACTGGTTTCAGATCCTAATTAAATCCAACTTGAGTAATTTAAACGATGAATTTAAGGCTGTCCAAAATTACCTTAGATGTCCGAAGTTGCCCTATTCGACGGTACTTGACAACATTTTTTCATTAAAAAATATTAAAAATTAAACGAAATGTGTCTGTTTTCCGGAAACGTCTTTTTTTTGACATGCCTTGCGGTGACCACGATTACTCCAAAACAATATTCATCTAAAATCAAAATCTAAAGAGATTATGTTAATGAAGGGCCTGAACGTAGGATTTGTTAAAATTGTTATTTATAAAAAAATTATAACAATTTTTTAAAAAAGTTCATTTTTCGAGGTTTTCGAATTTTGTTTTTTTTTGCAATAAAATTAAAAATTGTTAACAAAATAAAAAATCCTTCATTCAGGCCCTTCACAACGAAATATACTAACATAATCTCTTTGGATTTTGATTTCAGATGAGTTGTTTTGGAGTAATCGTGGTAAATTGCTTCAAAGAAGACCATTTTTTGACTTTTTTCATGTTTTAAACTTAAAATTTTTCGAGACAGCACTTAGAATCATCTGATGTAGTTCTCTTAAAGGGCAAACTTCATTATTTGTCATAAATTTTGAAAAATTGAAAAGCGTTTTAGCTTTTGAAAAAGTCTTTTTTTGGATATATTCATTTCCATATTCATTTCCAATTCCATATTATGGAATTGGAAATGAATGTGGAAATTTCCAATTACATATTCGTTTCCAATGTATTCATTTCCAAATTCCAAAATAAATAATACTTGTATTGACCTTTTTGTGTAAAGTTTGTTTCATTACACAATTTGGTTTGTAAGAAGTGGAATTTCTTTCACACGTGTACAACTATGCAAATACAGTTTTTGTCACATTTTTCTAATTTAACTAATATCAGTGTGATATTTGTGGTTATTCTGATAGATCAGGGGGATTGAATGATAATTCAACATCTCTTCGTTAATCCGTCTCTGTCAGAGTGGAAAGTGCCATTCGTTACTTTCGCATTACTAAACCTATCCATTTATCCAAGTAAACGCCACAATTATTCATTCTGCCCTATCGCATTGCCAAGATTGTCACGAATATAGCATCGGCACTTTTATTTAGGGGAATCTGTGGATGCATCCGTATGATTCCAGGTGGGGCATTTACCACGAGGCCTAAATCCCAGAATTACAAGTCCACCCGCAGATAAAGTATCGTTAGATTCCTCTAGATCGACATTTGCATTGTATCGTTACAAAACGTGATTTATTACTTTCCCACCGCGCGATTTGTTTGCGAATCAACGGACCTCAAATAGCAAACTCGTGAACTTCGAGAAAATGCAACAAATGGGGGTGGATGGTAATGATAATGATGATGACGAGAAAGAGTGGATGAAAACGTGACAGAAAAAGGGGAATTTTAATTTAGTAAATAGGAAATGCGAAAAAACATATGTTTGTATTGTACTTTGAATATAAATATAGTTCTTAGGTAAATAAGTTCGGAATATTACGAACACATTTTATAAAATTGATAATAACTGAACGAAATTATTATTTATTAGAAAGAAATTCATCTTACTTGTAATTTATAGCTGAAGGTTTATCTTACTTTTAATTTATAACTGAAAGAATATTTCAAAACTTGAGTTTAAAAAAAATATTTCGTTCATTTGAAAGTTCGAAACTTCAGGTACATCATTGTGAAATATTTTTTGTTTGAAAAATGTATTCAAGATTTTTATAAACAGAATTGACTCGAACAGACTCAACAATTTTTCTAAAATAGATGAATTTCCACTTTTTCCTCCTTTTCGAAGGCAAATATAAGAAGGATTCGAAGCACGCGATAGAATCAGTTTCTTGTGAACGCTCTGCAGTAGCAGTCTGAACCAATCAGGAATCCGTTTCACTGGCAATTTATCCTCGCGTTGTTGGAAGAGCTGAGTTTGCTTTTCAAGATAATCTTTTCAACATTGAAGAAGGTTGATTGAAAGTTTAAAGGACCGAAAAGGCAAGACGAGATCGAGGTTATTCCAAAGAAAAATACTGTTTCGAGGAATTGTATTAATTTTTATAAAAATATTCCTCTAATATCTAATGTCTCTAATATTTATTGATAGTTATTTGAAAGGTGATCTGTTTCTGTAGAGTAAGGTTTTTAGGATCATATATATATATATATATATGTATTAAGATCTTGAATAATATTTCGTCTTTTTATGAATGACTCGTTTTATCCTAAGTCCTAAGCCGTTGAAAATGTCTTGAAAGAATGACTCGTTTTATCCTAAGCCGTTGAAAATGTCTTGAAACTGTGAAGAATAGAGCATATAGAGCAGTGAGAAAGGAGAATTGTAAGGAAGCGGTAAAAAGGTATTTACTTCGCTTATTTATGAAAGACATTATAGTGGAACCCTTGGTTTGAAAGGAAGGAAAGCCGCTCGCTTTGGAGGTTGAACAACACTCTTGTTTCGCAGCTCACTGCGATTCGATGCAATCCAATTCACCTTCTTACTCAACCCTCATAAGACGAATGAATCTCTGAATCCAGTCATATTTTCAAAAAGTACTCATGCACAAAATCTTCTTTAACATATATAACATTTTAAACATTCTAAAAAACAAAATAACCATTCAAACTTTTTGAGAATCTGAAACATATATTAGGATAATAATATTAACCAGGGAGTCTAGCCTTTCTCCTTAAAAAAATTCCAGCACTTTTTCAGGTTTTCCAGGTAAACAATAAATTTTTTCAGGTATCATTTTTTAATTATCACCATAAACTTGCGTGGAAAAATCTTGTTTTCTTGAACCCGTGCGATAGAAATAATTTATATAACTGAATGAACCATATAAACTGTATATTATACGATCTATGAAATTATTCAGTTTCGCTAACTGTATTTATCTGTATAGGCTCAAAAAACTATTTTTTAAGGAAATACTCTCTAAGAAGAATGAGTAGTTTTCTACTAATAAGTCGTTTATCAATTGCTTTAGTAAGCGTTTCTACTAATCTTTAATAAAAAAATCTGCCCGGCCCCCTTCGGGGGCGCGGGCACATTCTCATCGCGCGCTTCGCGCGTGGCTCGCTGCGCTCGCAAGTTTCAGCGCGCCTAGGGCGCGCGGAGTGGCCGTCGCGCTTCGCGCTCCGTTATCGTTT
>JBAGKK010042084.1:0-28816 GCA_037177015.1 Euceroptres primus | reverse complement strand
TTAGAGTATTTATACGCCGGAACTATTTCTAAAAGTTATCAGGAACTGTAGAACTATTCAAAAGGATGTCAGAACTATAACAAAAATTCGAAATTTTGAAAGTGGGGGGCCAAGTTCACACGCATTTCAAATATAAATGACCGTTAACAGGTTGGTGTCAGGGGCAGGAGATATTAAAATCACCAAGGACGGTAATGTGCTTCTGCAAGAGATGCAAATCCAGCATCCCACAGCTTCTCTCATAGCTCGAGCATCAACAGCTCAAGATGACATGACTGGAGATGGTACCACTAGCACAGTTCTATTAATTGCAGAGCTTCTCAAACAAGCCGAGCTTTACATTTCCGAAGGACTTCATCCCAGGATGTTAACCGATGGTTTCGATCTAGCAAGAGCGAAGGCTATCGAGATTCTCGACAGCCTGAAAATTGCCGTTGAACCTTCTCGTGAGATTTTAGTCGATGTTGCAAGAACTTCTCTGAGGACCAAAATCCATCCCAGTGTGGCTGATAATCTGACGGAGATTTGCGTTGATGCTGTGTTGTCCATTAGGCAACCAAATGATCAGATTGATCTGCACATGGTCGAGATAATGGAGATGCAGCACAGAACTGCTTCCGACACTACTCTCGTAAAAGGAATTGTTATGGATCATGGTTCCAGGCATCCGGATATGCCCAAAAGAGTAGAAAATGCATACATCTTGACTTGCAATGTCAGCTTGGAGTACGAGAAAAGCGAGGTATTTTATCAGTCAATCAAAAAAATGAAAATTATTTATAAGATAAAAAATAAATATATATTCACATTGTTTTTCGTAGGTCAACAGTGGCTTCTTTTACAAATCAGCTGGAGAACGCGAGAAGCTTGTAGCAGCCGAGCGAGAATTCATCGATAATCGAGTGAAGAAAATCATCGAGCTGAAGAGAAAACTCTGCAACGGAACAGACAAGTCATTCGTGATAATCAATCAGAAGGGAATTGACCCACCTTCTTTGGACATGCTTGCTAAGGAAAATATCGTGGCTTTACGTCGTGCAAAGCGCAGGAATATGGAACGCTTAGCGCTCGCTTGTGGAGGTGTTGCCATGAATTCCGTTGATGACTTGAAAGAAGAAAATCTCGGCTGGGCCGGGCTTGTTTACGAACACGTCTTAGTACGTTTTTCTATTTAAATGCTAATTATAGAATTTAAAGTACCTTGTCAATGAGAATACTCTTCATTTTATGTATAATTGAAATCACATTTTTTCAGGGCGAAACTAAATACACTTTTGTGGAAGACTGCAAAAAACCAACTTCCGTCACTATTCTTTTGAAGGTAAATAGTTAAATAGTTCTAATATAATCACAGGGTTGCTAAAAGACCTGGAAATGTGGAATTTCGAAAGGGTGTCTACTTAAAACCTGGAAAAAATTCCCTGACTTTTCCAGGTATTTCTAGATTTTTCCAGGTATCATTTTGTGGCCATTCAAGTATGGAATACGGAATTTTCTAACACCCCCGTTCCCTCATTAAAGCATTGTCTAATAATTGAGTAACCTCATTTGTTATCCTCATGTGAATGTTTAAATTATAATTATTTAAGTTTATTAAATTTAGAAAAAATGTGACAGATGATAAAACAGTAAAATAGCAGATTTATTTCAAAATAATGTTTATTTAATACGTTATAATCTAAGATTACTTATGGTGTTTTGTGACAAAATCTACATGAACATATAAAACACAGTCAAATTAAATAACTTCTTTTCGTTTACGAACGAAACTTAATAACTTTAGGAATAAAGCATTTAAATATTTTTTTAAATACATTCTGTTCTGGTTAATTTTTTATTTCTGCAGTTATTTCTTCGAGTGCGATGGCTTCTTTTTGTTCCAGAATTTTCCTACGTTTCGCTTCAAGTTCTTTTATCTCCAAAGCTTTTCGTTTTTTTCCTCCCGCCTTCAATTCAAATCGGAATAAGAATATAATGTCACGAGCTTATTACGAATAATATTTTTTCCAGTTCTTGTAAATAATATTTTTAAATTTTGTTACAATTTAAAAAAAAAAATTAAGTACACTCGAAAAAATTCCCTGACTTTGAAAAAAAAATCCTTGATATTTCCAAGTTATTCCAGGTATAAAAAAATTCCCTGGCAATTCCAGATTTTCCAGAGTGAGTAGACACCCTAGAAAGTCATGGAATTTTTTTAGGGTCACATCTTTTAAAGTCTTAATAATTATTTTAGTTTGGCTGAGGATTAAAAAATTGCAAATTGATAGCTGATTGTTATATTTATTGAAAAGTCCTTTACATCTGCATTTATTAATCACAGTGCCAGAAGTTGTATTGAATTAACTAGAACTTTATCAAAATTAGATCTGGAAAACCTGAAAAAGGCCTGAAAATTTTGAAATTGGACTTCTGTAGTAATTCTGTAGCAACTTCTGAATCAATTCGAAATAATTAATGGTGCTTATAATAGATTTTTATATTCTGTTAGGGACCGAATAAGTACACTTTGGTTCAATTGAAAGACGCAGTTCGCGATGGCTTGAGAGCAATCAAAAACACGATCGATGATCATGCGATAATTCCTGGTGCTGGAGCTTTTGAAGTTGCAGCTAGCCGAGCTTTGCATCAGTACAAGGATGATGTTAAGGGAAAACAGAGATTGGGAGTTCAAGCTTACGCAGATGCCCTGCTCATTATTCCTAAAACACTCGGTAGGTTTTAAAAAAAAACTGAAATCAGAATTAAACTTAGATTAAACTCTGTATTTCCTTTTGCAGAAAATTATTTATTTATTTATTTTACAGCTGTAAACAGCGGATTTGATGCCCAGGACAGTATCGTGAAGCTTCTGGAAGAGACAAAGGTTTTAGGCGAAGCGGTCGGTTTGGATCTTTCGTCAGGAGAGGCTTTGAAACCTGCTGAAGCTGGAATTTACGATAACTATGTCGTGAAAAAACAAATCATTAATTCCTGGTAAGATTAATAACTTTAATACTCCATTTATTTCCTAATAGATCTGTTCATTTGCTTAAAAGCATAGTTATTTCCTTTTTCTATCTAAAAGATTTTTTCAATTTCAATTTTAATTAATTGAGAGTTAACGTAAAAAATTAAACGATACTTTTTTTTCTTTTTACAGTACTGTAATAGCCAGCAATCTCCTTCTCGTAGACGAAATTATGAGAGCTGGATTGTCTTCTCTCAAAGGCTAACGGGATTCGTATTAAATAATACGTATTACTTAATCACGCATTTCATGTTTTCGTTTCAGCTTTACACGTTAAATAATGTTTAATTAGGAATCGAACAATTTGTACCGTTCAAGCTTAATAAAATATTTCCTACGTTAACAGGCTTTTAAGTGTATTTTTTTGAAAAAACCAATTAACTCCCGAGCCCCGAACATTTGTTTAGGGAAACAGAGATTTGGAGTTCAAGCTTACGCAGATGCACTGCTCATTATTCCCTGATATTTCCAGGTTATTCCAGGTATAAAAAAATTCCCTGGCAATTCCAGATTTTCCAAGGTGAGTAGACACCCTGGAAAGTCATGGATTTTTTAGCGTCACCTCCTTTAAAGTCTTAATAATTATTTTAGTTTGGCTGAGGATTTAAAAATTGCAAATTGATAGCTGATTGTTCGGAATTTAATAATTATTGAAAAGTCCTTTAAAGGATAAAAATCAAAGGGTAAAAACTGTTTTAAAAATATGGTTTGGAAACTTAACTTTTTTAAGTTTTGCAAACGAAACTTAAAAAAATTTGCATGATTACTGTTAATCTTCTCCGATTTTTTATATTCAAATTTATTATATTCTTTAAAAAGGCTTACCTCAAATTCAAGATAATTCGAAGTTAAAAAGATAAGATATAAATAAAAATATTGTTAAAAATATAAATAACCCTTTATAAAAATTAAAAATATTTATTTAAAGTTGTATGATACATTATGTACATTTCTCCAAATTCATTTCCTCTGCTTGAAACGTACAGAGCTTTTCAGTCTTGACGCTTCCTAGATGATTTTTAAAAACTAGAGTACATTTTTAAAAAACTGAGACTTAACCCAGAAATCACAAGGAGCCGTTATCATGTTTTGCAATTTATAAAAACCTGAAACAACAGGTGTGATTATTCAGGATAACTTAACCTTTACAGGGCCGGAAATTTGGGAGGAAAATCGACCTCAGAAAATTGGCCCAAAAGGTATCTTATATCATTGATTGATCATAGTCTCGATCAGGGAGTAAGCCAATATATTGGCTTTCCGGCCCTCTAAAGGTTAAACTTACAAATCAACGTCTATTGAATGGACAAAACCATTTTTTGTCCTTTTTTAAAGAAAAAATACACAATTTCACACTTTAAACGTATCTCGAAGTTCCAAGTTTTCATAAACTACAAATTACAAAATACAAAGTGAAGTTACAATAGTTCACTTCAAACAAAGAATGTAATAATTTTTATTATCAAATTTTTTCAATCTGAATTCATTAGTATGTTTTATCCACAATTTTTACACTTTGTCTCGTTAATGTCTCTAATATAGCACAATGAGAAACTTGAAAAGAAATAATGAGACTTCCCAAACGGGAACGAGGGTAAAAAACCAAATTAAAAAAATAATAAAAATAAAAAAAATACGTAACCATTTTTAGGTTTAAACAGAGTTCAAATATGAACAAAAACACTAAATTAAAAGTTAGGAGGTTTTTCAACTTCGAAACTACATCCAAGAAAAACGCAACTGGACCGAAAATATCACTTTTCGCTGTTACACGTTGCACGACGGTCCAATTTTTTATTTCCATTTATCTTACTTCACAAACGGAGATTTTTATGTAAGAAATAATAAACTTAGAGATAAAGCTTGCCCTAGTTTTTCTTTTTTGATTACCAGAAACAAATTCAATGTATATTCGAGCGCATTAGTTACACAATTCAGTTCGAAAAACTTAACTAATTTTGTTTAATCCTTGTTTGATATCTACAACGATCACTTTAGGATCTATGTCCATAAACTGGGAAAGCGTGGTACAATTGACCTTCATCTGGTGACCTGCAATCGCCATGTATGTGTTAACAGTGGATAAATCTATTGGATCTCTCGGCAACCCATAATGTGAAACTCCCCCAGCCACAAGATTCTCGTTTGGGAACTTGAAACCTGGTGGATACCTCGGCAAGGGATTGGTTGACTTTCTGGCTACTGACTTCAGTTTCGAAGGGAAAGGACGAACTCTCACGACGGGCTTAGTTGTAGATTTCTTTGCAATGCCTGGATATTCTGCAGAATCATAATCGTAACTAACTGGACCAGTTACTCTACTCATTATTTCTTGGACTAGACTATCGTAATTCTTATTGCTTTCGATTTTGGGCTCGACATCGGGATGTGCTTGTAAGCAGTGTTGAGTCACGTGAGCAGGATCTGTGAAAGCATTTTCGCAGTACTTGCATTTGAACATCTTGATGTGCTTGTTAACATGCTTGTACATCAATTCGTAGACCTTCGTTTCGTAATTACAGTCTGGACAATGGTACTCTTCCGGAATCTGCAACAGCGCAAAGTCTGATTTAAACCTTCAGAAATATCAAGTTGAATCAAATGAATAATTTGGAGCATTCTACTTTGAAAGTATGGGCAGTGATTAAATTGTTGCAATTACTTTCAACGTAGAATGCTTTAAACTTCAGCTCTTTATTTTTGAAACCTTACGGTGTAACAAAATTTTCAAGTCAGATGTTTCAAATTAGGGGTTTAAACCACCAATTGAAATGGAAATTTACTTCAAAAATCAGTTGAATCCAGTTAATAAATTTACTTGAATTCATTTGAACTTACTTGCATCCAACTGAATTAAAAAGATTCAATTGGATTGATCCTAAATCCAGTTGAGTTAATTGAATTTAATTCAATTGGATTCATCTCAATTTGCAGTTGAATTAACTTAAAAGCCTTGAATTCTATTGAGTTAATCTTGAATCCAATTGAATTGTAATGATTCAATAAATTGATCCTGAATCCAGTTGAGTTCACTTGAATTAACTTGAACCACTTGAATTCAGTTCATTTCAATTGGATTCATCTTAATTTCCAGTTGAATTAACTTGAAAGGCTTCAGTTCATATGAAAATCACCTGAATTTGATTTATCTTAGATTTTCACTTGAACCCTATTAAATTCACTAGAATCAAGTTGAATTCAATTGAAATTCAATTTAGTCAACTTTAATTAAATTGGATTGATATCAAATCCAGTTTTATTAATTTGAATTCAGTTCAGTTCATTTGGATTCATCTCAATTTCCAGTTAAATTAACTTAAACTTACTTGAATCCAATTGAATCGAAATGATTCAACTAAATTGATCTTAAATCCTGTTGAGTTTACTTGAATTAACTTGAACCACTTGAGTTCAGTACAATTCAATTGGATTCATCTCAATTTCCAGTTGAATTAACTTTAATTCTATTGAGTTGATCTTGAATTCAAGTGGATACACTTTTTTTTTACTTGAATTCATATTAAAATCACTTGAATTTGATTTATCTTAAATTTTCACTTGAATCTAGTTAAATTCACTAAAATCAAGTTGAATTCAATTGAAATTCAATTCAATCAATTTTAATTCATTTGGATTAATACCAAATTCAGTTGAATTAACTTGAATCACCTGAATTCAGTTGAGTTCAATTGAATTCATCTGAATTTCCAGTTGAATTATGTCGAATTAATCTTGAATTCAATTGAATAGTTCCATTCAGATGAATTCATAATAAATTCACTTGTGTCTACATTAATTAAATTTGATTTTATCTTAGATCTACTTTAATCCAGTTTTATCCATTAGAATTCAATTTGATTTCTCGTAAATTCAATTGAACCGGGTTTAATTTTCTTGAATAACCTTGCATTTTTTCTTCAATACAGTTGAATTTATTAGAATTCACTGAAATTCATCTTAAATTTACTTGCATTCAAATTAAATTACTTGAAACCAATTGAATTAAGTTCATTCAATTGGATTCATCCTAAGCCCAATTTAATTTATTTGAATCACTTGAATTCAGTTCAATTCAATTGGATTCATCTCAATTCAAATGGATTCATCTCAGTTTTCAGTTGAATTGATTTGAATTCCGTTGAATTAATCTTGAATTAAATTGGATTTTATTTTTGAATTCACTTGAATTCATCTTAATCAGCTGAATTGACTTGAATCCAGTTTAGTTTATTTACATTCATCTAATTCGATAGAATTAATTTTAAATCCACTTGAACTGAGATTTATATAGTATATAAAAATTGCAATAATAATCAAACCCTCATTTCAAACATTCGAATGATCAAAATGTTTTTCTTTTCTCATCTCAAAAAACAAGATCGCTACAGTATTCCAATTAAAAAATTTCCTGACCTTTCCCGATTTTTTTTTTTTGTAGTCTCTGTTGAAATCTTGCATTTGAGTTTTAAGTTTTACATTCTTGCAAAATTACACAAACCTGAAGTGGATCCACTTGCTTGCCCTTGAAGTCTAGATGCGAATGGAAAGTAATATGATGCAGGTCCATACTATTCTTACTGTCGCAGAATTCCTTGCACCACTCACACATCCAGCGATCAGAATTAGAAATCGGCAAATTCTTAGAGCCACTTGGTCGAGCTTTCGATGGTGATTGAACAATCTCTCTCGTTGTGGTGGGTCCTTGATCGATAGAATATTTAAAGGGTCCAGTCTTCCATTTAGTACCTTCATTCGGCCTCGGTTCTTTATGCGTCCTGCTCCAGTGTTTCTTCATAGCGAAAATGGATTTACAACGAACACTACAATAATCACACCAATATAGAAATCTGGAACCTTTTAATTCCTCCGACGATGAATCTTCTTGCTTCTGCTTGGAACTGCTTTCTTCATTCGACAATCGAGACGAAGTTGACGTTGCTTTCCCAGAAATTGGAATTTCTTCTACATGAGGCGTCAAGTGAGGATGCTCGACTTTTGAGTGCTTCTTCACCTCGCTCTTAATCATTCCGTGAAAACTGCAGTAAGCGCACTTGAAAAGCAGTTTGTGGGTTTTTTGATGAGAGATGTGACCGGCTAGTGTTAAGGCTACGAAATTACATTGTCGACAAACAAATGAGTTATCTGCTGTGTTGCTTTCCACGGAGACTTCTTCAAAGTTGGCCTTTCGTTTTTGACCCTTCTTCTCCATTTTCTCTTTGCCAGGGGGAAGATCGTACTCCCTTTCCCAGAATTCGTCGTTTAATTCGATATTCTCGCAAGGTGAGTTGGAAAGTACTTTCACGTAGCGACCAGGATGCTTCGCTCGGATGTGTTGTTCAATAATGGATTCCAAGTTTGAACTACGGTCGCAGTAAGTGCACAAGAATTTGTACCGCTTCAAGTGCTGCTTTCTCACGTGCATTTTGAATCCACGTTTGCTGTTGAATCTTTGCTTGCAGTGCTTGCAGATTAACAACTTCTCCGTTCTGTCACTTGACGTTTCTAGAAGTTAATAATACAATAATTACTAAATCAATCAACAATAAATAAATCCACAAGTCTCAAGTTTCCACAAAATTTAAAGAATCATGAGATCAACAAATTTTATAAGAATTTTCTTACCTGCCATGACGACCTCAGGTACATCATCGTCACTCACATCTTCGTTATTCTGGTCACTATCACCTTCGTCCGATTCTAGATTTATAGTACTATTCAAACTCTTGCTTGGTGATTTAGAAGTGTTTTGTTTTAGAGGACTCGGTGATTTAGAAGTTCCTGGTTCACCAGCTCCCGAAGAATTTTTATCCTGGAACTTCTTAATAGCGTCTGTCTGACGCTTCAATAGTGTACCGACCCAATCTTCGATGCCATCGTCAGGAGAGAGAGGTTCATAATTTGGAGTGTCTCCCTCATGATTTCTAGCGAAGTGTCTCACCAATGAGTTTTTGTTCACTGAGACGAATCCACAAGTCTTACAGTGCCATCTAAAATGAAAATACATAAGTGATTTAATTTCTTGTTAATAAATCTAATCTGTTTCTTAGAGACAGTCTTTGGAAACTGTAAAGAATTCTACACGGTGTGCCCCAAAAGTTCCCGAACTTTTATTAAATCTCACCCTGTATTTTAATGCTCACAATATTTTGCTTATAATTATTTAAAATACACCCCCTTCGAAGAAATAGTCTTTAGAACGACCATAAAGCTTTTGAAAACAACACTGACAGTCCTCCTGTGTGATAGTTCTAAGTGACTCGGTCGAAGCTTTCTGGATCTCCGAAATCGAATCAAATCGCAATACTTTCAACTGCATTTTGAGTTTGGGGAATAAAAAGTAATCACATGGTGACATATTTGGTGAGTACGCAGGAAGGTTAAGGACTTCGACCGATTTTGAAGCCAGAAAATTGCCCACGGCAATGCATTTGTGAATCGGAGGATTGTCGTGGAGGAGGAGCGACAAGCTGCCTTGAGCTTTATATTGAGGTCGAACCCTACGAATTCTGGCCAGCAAACGTTGCATCACGCCTAGGTGGTATTGCCCATTCACCGTGGAGCCTTCGGGAACAAACTCCTTATGAATCATCCCTTCCGAATCAAAGAAAGTGATAAGCATGGTCTTGACTTTTGATTTTTGCAGGCGCACTTTTCTTGGTGGTGAGTGTTCTGGGCTCTTTCAAATCACACTCTGTCGCTTTGTAAGTGGTTCTTATTAAAAACACAATGTTTCATTATCAGCCGCTTTGTAAGTGGTTCTGTCGCTTTGTAAGTGGTTCTTATTAAAAACACAATGTTTCATTATCAGCCACGATTGTTTTCAAAAGGTTCGGGTCGTTATCGGCGGTTGAAATGATGTCTTGTGCGTGCAAAACTCAGGCATGCTTTTGGTCGTCGCTCAAACTGTGTGGAACAAATCGCGCACAGACCTTCTGTAGCTTCAAATCTTCATTTAATATGCGATGAACTTGTGATTTGCTAATACCTGTGACATCTTCAATGAGTCTCACGGACATACAACGGTCCTTCTTTATCAGTTCTCGAACTTTTTCGACCGATTCATCCGTACGACTCGACGCTAGCCGTCCACTACGCTCATCGTCATCCAACGATTCTCTGTCATCCTTAAACCTTTTTAACCAATCGTACAATGTTACGCGTGACAGTACTTGATCCCCGTAAGCTTTCCGCAACATGTCAAGCGTTTCCGTAAACGTCTTGTCCAATTTAACACAGAACTTGATACTTGCTCTTTGCTTCATCGCGATTTCTCAACGAGCTTCAAGGAGGTTTTTTTTTACATTTTTTACTATGGTAACTTAACAATGAGTGGAAACTTAAACTTACAGGACTTACAAAATAGGCTTCTACGAAAATAATGTGGCCATTATCACATAGATAGCACTATGGCACTTGTGACAGAAGTTCGAGAACTTTTGGGACACACCGTGTACTATAATAAAACAAATTTTCTTACCTCACATACTTTAACTCTCTGAACAGATGATCCCTCATATCATGTTTGTATTTCGTCTTGAATTGATTACAAATTGTGCACTCGTACAGTTCCCCAGACGGGTTTCCATATGGACCATATTTACCCCTATCAGAATCCATATTATCCAACCCGATAGGCTTTATACATTTAACTTTCGCCGGTTTACCCGAGACGTCCGTATCACTTTTTCTTTTTCCAAACTTTTCCGGAGTAGTCGGATTGGCAGAAGAAGTCTCCAAAGTAGGTTCCTCTTCAATTAGAATCCCTCTAATATGCTTAACTCTCGGCATATCTCTTCGCCATAGAGGAGTCGTATCAAAAGGTTCCTCTGGAGTTCCTTGCTCTGCAGGATCTGCGATCTTCTTCATGCTCTTGATCTTTTGATAAACCATCTGATGATCCGCTTCAGGATCATTGGGATGTTTGGAATTAATATGCTGATCAAGCTGGATCTTTCCATTGGTTCTAAACTGGCACACGGTGCATTTGTACTGACTCTTCTCGTCATGTTCATTTCCAACATGCGTCTGCATCTCTGCTTTGTAGACGCACTTGTACTCGCAGACGTTGCACTTCCAATGATTTCCATCTGGATCTGGAGTGTCCTCTTCATTTTCGTCCACAGGAGACGATTGCGTACTTTCGTTAGATTCAAACTCTCGTATCACTTTAACAAAAGGTCTCTTTTCCGGATGCTTATCACCAAGATGACGCTCCACAACGTGTCTTTGGTAATGGAAATAATTACAATGCGAACATTTATAAAGCTTCGAGTCGTGCATCTTCAAGTGAATTCCCATTTTGTCAATCACAATATTCTGCGCCTCTTGGCCTTGCGCTTTGCAGTGAGTACATTTGAAGAACGGTTCCTCGGAGTGCAAAGCTTTCAAATGATATCGCAGCATCCCTTCGTTAACAGTCAAGTACGAACATTCGGAAATTCCGCAAACGTATCTTTTACTCTCAGGAACATACTTTGGCAGTGACTCGTCCTCGGTTGGAACCACAGGTTCCTTCACTTTGCCTCCCATTCTTCCATTCTGGTGCGAACTACTCGCGAGGTTCACCATTTTATCAAACATCTTCTCTCTCTTGTCTAAACAAGGGACGGGATTAACAGGTCCGGATTCCGGAACAGTCTCATCTTTAGCGTGAAGCTGCAGATGTCTGATAATATTTGTGCGAACTTTCGTCGAGAAACGACAGACTGCACATTGAACCTCTCGATTGTAAATCGCCTGTCGAGGCAGGAGATCAATTTCGTAAGGAGAGAAGCTTAACTGCTCTGTATCTGATCCTTTCGGACTTTCCTTTTCTGCAACTTTCGGACTTTCTTCTTTTGATTTTGGAGCCGAAGGCTTCTTCTTGCCTTTGTGTCCCATGGGCTGGATAACAAAAAGTCCATCAGCAACCGGATTCTTAGGATCTGCAGGAAGCAATTTAGTGCCGCACTTGTGCTTCATCTTCATGTGAGTCAATGCTTGATTTTGCATGGCATATCTTTCGCCGCAAATGGCGCAGCCGAACCGCTTCAGGCCGTGAATCTCCAGATGCTCCAGGAAAAAGCCGATCTTCTGACAGGTCTTCTGACAATGGCTGCACTGGAAGTTAACAGTATTGTTGGAACTATAAGGGACGTTGAGGACGCAGCACTCTTTAATGTGACTCCTCAGGGTCACCAAATCCGGAGCCGCATACGTGCAGTTGATCGATCCACATTTATACAAATCCATCCCAGTGAAACCGGTGTGTTTGATGTCCTCGAGGGTTAAATACTTCTCGGTTTTACTTGGACTTAGGGAACTCAAACTAACAGCATCGTTCGAGACGTCAGAGTTATCAGCACTGTTCAGAAGCAGTTGTGGGTCCTTGGGTTTTATATCAGGAGTTGTTGGAGGTTCAATGCCTGTACTCGAATCTCTACCTTCAGGAACTCCACAGTCCTCTATTATTTCTATATCACTGTCATCATCCTTGTGCTGATTTGAAATCTTTGTTGGTGTGGAATGAATTGGAGCAGTCTTCAAAAATTCGGGATTATCGAGCAGGTTCATATTCACAAATTCATCACCACAGCCGGCATCCTGCAAGATTCCCAGAGGATCCACTGCAGCTTCGACAGCCTTCTGAGTGTCCTGGTTTCTATATTTCAGAAGCAACTCAGGTTCCTTGAGATGAGTAGGCGAGTTGCGATTTTTCTCTAAACGCGAAAGACTTTCCGACATTTTCCTGAACGACGAATCCGGATTGTTCAACTGCTTATCAGTATTCTTGAGGCTTTCTGTGGCGACTATCTTGATGGTCGGGGGGCTGTTGGCTCGAGTGGGAGTCACTGATATTACATAATTACTGGTTTCCCCTTTTCCGGTAAGCGATTGTATAACTGAATTTTCTTTTGTTTCCTTCGTCACGTCTGACTGAACAGTTGAGCTCTTATCAGGGATTCGAATTACTTCTGTACACAGCAAGTATTGATCGTCCACATTTCGCAAAAGAAGTTGGTCAATAGCGCTTCTCAACTTTGTGGGCTGAAAAAAGAATTTCATTTAGTAGAAAAACACAACGGCAATATTCATAGTTAGTTTTAATTATTCTTAAAAATTTACCTGAGGAGGTAATGTCCTTTCAAGCAGAATAGGCCGCTGGTTGCAGTGACGAGAACTGAGGTGATTATGCATATCGGTTGGGGAATCGGAACCATGAGTGCAGTATAAACACTGATACTTGAAGATTCCGTGGGTCTTGTAATGCTGAAAAAAGTAGAAACAAAAAATGAAAAAAATTATTTTGAAATGTGATTCATAATAGGGAAAATGCTGGGAGAATAGCATACCAAAATAAGTTGTTCTGGAGAGTAACTGAGCACTTTGCACAAGTGGCACTTAAATATCGTAAGCGTGGAATGTTTCATCCTTAGATGGACAAAAAATGCTTCAGGCACATAGAAATACTTGTTGCAGTCTGAAATCAGGAGTAATTCACTTGGTAAAAACAGGAACTTAAACGCTCGAAAGAAACAATTAGGAAGACAATTGAAGAAAATTGAAACACACCATTTTGACAAACGAAGGGTTTTACACGTTCACTACGATTAATTTCTGGCTGAGATGGCACCTGGCACGCGACGGAACCTTGTAAAACTGCCACTGGTTTATTCGGATGCGTATTTGTCTTTAAAGATAAAAAAGCGTTTTGTGAGTTTTTTTGTTAACTCTTCAGTAATTGACTAAATTAATTAAAAGAACATATTTTGAAATTGTGAATTTTTCCCCTAAATGCATTGTGCTTATTCGATGGTTTATTAAATTAAAAGCATATTACCAGCTTGAAAAGCACTTTTAAATTATAGATACACTTCTAATTTATATTTATAAATTTAAAGTTTTGATAAGCAGATAAGGGAAAGGAACCAAATCCGGATCAGGTGTCCAAATGCGAATCGTTATTGCTTTTGCCGTAAATAAATACAATCATAAACTAAATTTTTTTGTAAAATAATTAGTTTATTTATTAAAGTAAATTTTTCACAAAAATTCAGTTCACAATTGTAGTTATTTGTGACAAAAATAATAGTGATTCGCATCTGAACCCTTGATCCGGATTTGGTTCTTTTGCCTTAAATTTTCAAATTTTTTAATTAAAATACGCAAATATCACATTGAAAAAATCTAATTCTAAAAAAATTGACTAATTATAAAATGTCTAAAATCCTAATTTATCAACATTAAAAACATGCTCGTTCAAATCATGATAATTTTTTATTAAAGTTTTTAAAAGTTAGAACTTAAAAAGGAAACTTGAAAAATATATTGTTTGTTGTACAAAACTTATAACAAACTTATTAATTAAATTAATATCAATCAGCACAAAAATAGATTCTCAAAAAATCAAGAACTAAAAAATTCTTTAGGAAAGTTAAACTAATTGAATTGTAATAAAAATATTCAAAGCTTCGAATAGTTAAATAAATTATGATGTCCAATATTCCCAGTAAAATTTCCTTTTACGAGGATTTTAAGGCGATTTAAAATTTAAAGCCTCTTTTATATAAAAAAAATTAAACCATTAAATTGAATGGCGAATAATTTGCAAATGCAAATTAATTTTAGGTTAAAAACATCTATTTTTAATTTGGATTTTTCACAATAATGGCTAATAAACATTAAATAACCAAAATCAAGAAAGACTATCAAAAATAAGAAAAAAAAATTTCCATCATTTAGGAATTGTATTTTTGAAGCACATCAAGAAATTGTACATTCCATGCGAGAAGTTGTTCAAAATAGTCTCAAAAAGCTACAAAAATGGATATAAAATTTCATAAATTATAAGAACTGTTAATTTTTTCCCCTAGATTCTGCAGAGGCTGAACTTGAAAGAAAAAAGATGAATTCAAAAAATGAATTATTTATTTAAAAAATATTAAATCTGTATTAACGATTGAATTTTGATCCAAAAAATTTTTTCAAATTCAATCCGAAATGCTATTTTTGGAAATATAATTCGCAATTTTATTTTAAAAATTTTGGGAAAATTGGACAACAAGCATTGATGCCTGTAAAAAAGATTTTTCGAACAGAAATTCTTTATTTTACCAAAAATAAGAATAAATATTTGAAGATCAAAAAATTAACGTCCAAGAATAAATTTCCAGATTTCATGAGACCAAATTTGAACAACAAAATCAAAAAAAGGAAGTCACAAAAAAAGAGGAAAGGCAACCAAACAATGTGCCTTCTATCTTCTTCCTTCGTTTTTGTGACTTTTCCTTTCTTGATTACGCCAAATTTGGTTGCATAAAATGTTGAGATTAAATATTTCTTATTTTTATCACCTCTCTGAAACCTTAATAAAACAGAAAGCATGCAAAAAAACGAGCAACCCATAAACTAAAAATATTTTGTCAAGTTCCGCACCTGATGGATTTCAACGTAAGACTGAGTAACGGCTCTGTAAAAGCAATAACTGCACTGGAACTCGCAGTACGCATGCTTTTCCTCATAGTGCTGTTCCATCTGGCACCAATTTCCCAGAGCTGAGTAGCAATATGCGCACTTTTTAAAGTCGTAAGGCACCATACTACTGTTGGATACATCACAAGTAATAGCGTGCCTCTCAAAATGTCTTCGAAAATGTTCAGCATGATCTGTTGTATAAGCACAATCTCGGCCCATACACTTGAAAACCTGTCGCAGTTTTTCTACTTTCAACATCTCGTTATAAGCCGCTGCGTTCTTCAGCTTTACAGCGACCTGTGGTCCAAACTCATTTTGCTTTAACAGCGTCGCATTGTTGACGACTTTCACAATTTTTCGACTATGTGTTGGCGACGTCGTGGAAGTTACAATCGTGGTAGGTTTAAGAGGAGCCATAGGAGACAAAGTGCCAGGTTTGCCCAGAGGAGCCAAGAAGTTATTGGGTTTGATGGGAGTAAGATTACTTGATATCGAGACAGGAGTCAAGGTTGCAGTTTTGGTAACAGGGCCAAAGGTGGAGCATTTGGAAATGGAAACTGGCGTCAAAGTAGCGGGTTTGTTAAGAATAGAGGCAGAGGTTGAATTGCAAATAGAGACTTTTTTACCATCCATGTATGTTTTGAAGGTCGCCGGACTCATCACAGGCAAGTAATTGCTCTGTGAGGTTGTCAGAACCGAGGAAGTGGGCGTTAAGTTGATCGGAATCAACTTAACGGTCTCGTTCGATTTAGGATTTACTGCTCTTATGGTTTGATTGGACAAGGTGTGAGCTGCAGCAGGTGGCTTATTAAGTCTCTTTAAGATTATGGGGCCATTCTTTTTCAAGAGAGAAAGTCCTGCGATTTTTATATGAGAGTTTTCTACTGCCTTGCGGATGTCGCTGACCTGAAACAGTAGGAGTGGTTTTGATATAGATTAATGGTGTCCGGATTGAAGTAGTTTTCAATTTGATGGTGAGCAGTGCAGTCGATTCGGTGAGAAAAGCCGGATTAATGACACCCAGAGGATTGCCACAAAGTTAGAGTGCACAGGATATTGTGGAGGAAAAAATTTTGGAATGCCAATTCCTTGGAAAGGATTAAACCAATCATAAATCAAATCATAGACATTTATCAGCTTGAACAACTTATTTTGGTATAAACGTACAGGCGGAAATGTTTCCAATAAAGCAAGCATGAGTTTTTGTTTTCCAAGTAGAAAAAATGGGATGAAAACCAGGAAGCCTTTTGCTTAAAGCGAGGATTATTAAAGCAATTGAGTGAAAACTTTGAGAATTTGTGAACCAGTGACTAATCAGGGTTGCTACAAAATCCCAATTTCAAAATTCCCTGACCAATTTTTCATTTTCCTTTACAGTAATAATTATATAATTTATGAAAAACACGATTTTCTGTTCCAGAATAAAGTCTACGTCACTTCTACTACTAGCCGCGGAAGACTTTGAAAAAAAATGTATGCAACGTCATCAACTCTGCAGACGCCATTTTTGTTTAAAAAACAAAAACAAAATTCCCTTATATTATTCAAAAGTTTCATAATTCAGTCCTCAAAACTGTTTTTCAATGTCAATTTTCATTTTCCTACAAAAAATTCCCAAAAAGAACCTTCATTTTCACCTGTCCAAAGTAGCATTACCCCTTAAGGGACTGTGATAAATTTAAACTAAAAAAAAAAAATAATAGTAATAACAATAATAATAATAATAGATTTTTATTATGTAGAATATTGAAAAATTTTTGGATATTATTTTATAAGAATATAGTAGGAGAACCCAGAAAATTCTAGAACAATCTCAAATATTTTGGAGAATTTTTAAGCATTTTAAATCAATTTTAAAGATTCTGAAAAATTTTAAGAGATTTTAGGAGACTTTCATAGATTTTGAAAATTTAGAAATTATGGGAAATTTAAGATTACACATTAAACATTAAAAGAATTTTTGAATGTCACATGATTCTATTTCTCCTAATTCTCGGAAATTTATTCGGAACTTTGAATATAAAAAGGAAAAAAGGGGGGAAAAGGAATGAAACTAAAAAAAATGATTTTAGGAGATTTGGAGAATAGGGGTAAGGGGGAAAATAGAAGGATAGGAGACTGTGATCCCTGATTAATATTATAATTATGTAATTATAATTGTTAAATTATAAATATTGAGACATAATTATAATTTGTTGAAAAAAAAATTCCCTGACTCTGAAGATTTTCCCCGACTTTCCCTGACCATTTTTAAATTCCCTGATCTGTAACAACCCTGTTAATTGATAAAATATTGTATTAATTACCACTGCGCTCTCGGTTCCAGGATCAGGAGTTGTTGCTAAGCTCATGACATTTTCAATCTTCAAGAAAGAATCACTATCTGTAGTCGACACACTTCGAATGACTGGAGTTGGTGCTGCTTCCTCACTTTCTGCATTCTCCGTACTTGTGCCTGTTGTAAAAAAAATCAATCATCATGAATCAATCATCTTTATAAAATCAAAAACGTTAGGAATTGAATTAAAACAAAATACTTTGATTCAACATACCAGGAACAGGAGACGAAGACTCTGTCGCCTCGGAAGGTGGTTCGGGAACAGAGAGCATATCTCCACTGATCCGTCTAGGCCTCAAAAACAGTTTCGGCGGACTCGAATCCCCAACCTTAGCTTCTGAACTTTGGTCTTCTTGATTCGTCTCTAGGATGTGCGTTCCGAAAAAGGAACTCAATCCCGATTTCTTTTTAAGAGACGCAATAGGAATAACGTTAGGTGCCTTCGGAATCTCCTTCTTCGGGGAACTTCTATCAGATTTCGCAGGAACATCAGAACCCGTGTCAGAACTCGCAGACTCCATCGATTTCGAACTCTGAATCTGAGCAGCAAGTCTCTGAATCGTTGTCATCATCGAGTCATTAGACTGACTCTTGATATCAGTAGTTTCCTTCAGCAAGTCATTAACATCGGCGTCATCTTCATTTTCTGAACTGGACTCTGAATCATATCGCAAAGTTGGTTGTTCAGTGTCGCTCACATCATCATCCTGAGTTTCGTTCTCCACTTCCAAGGGATCCTTTGGTTTTAATGTCTTATCCTCTTTCTCGTTCGATTCCGCAGCTTCTCGAGGATCAGAAATATCCGCATTGGAAAACGACTCTGAACATAGTAAATTCATGTTTGATATTTCGTTCAAGGTTTGAACTTCCCTCGCATTAGATTCAAGTAAATAATGGTCTTCCCTCAACTCGCTCTCAGTATTTGGTGACTGTGCAGTCGTTTCCATTTTGTCCTTGAGCTGGTCAATGATCGAGAGTCCCTTTTTCACCTCGCCCTTCTGAACTTTGATACCGATGTTCTCCGCTACTTCCTGCATTTTCTTCTTTCTTTCGAGCTCGATTTCTTCGTTCTTGTTTTCAAGCTCGGGGGGACAAACAAAGGCACTTAAATTGTTCTTCCTAGTTTCTTTGTCTGCCTCCTCTTTATCGGTCTCATTATCCGAATTATCTGTTACAATAGTCAGTGATTCATCCTCCTCTTCCTCCTCCTCACCTTTATCTTGTTTTTTTGATTTTGAGCTTTCCTCGTCCAATGCTAAAATCTCAGTTTCATCATCTACAAGCGTGATCTCCAAAGGCTTCTCAACAGTCGCAGGAGTTTCTACGAAGTTCTCACCTTGTGCATCGAGAGACATATTTATCTTAATAATCTCATGATCGGGCTCATTCCTGTGCCAGACTTTAATGTGATCCTCCACATTGCTGACTTTCAGCTGCACAAAGTTGCACAACGAGCACATGTACCCATAAACTCGATTTTCTTTTGGGACCTTTTCTTCCAATATTGCAGAATGCACACCTTTTCCAAACTTCCTACAATTCTTATAGTAATGCATTTTCATCGTTGACCTTGCAATGGACTGATATGAGCATTCAACGCATTTGAATCTGTATTCACCCGTATGTGATGTGCAATGTTCGTAAGATGATTCCATGGATTCTTCTCTTCTACCTTTGCTTTTAAAGGCACAAAATCTGCAGTTGAAACTGTAGTCCTTTTTGTTCGTTGTTGATTTACAAGAATTTTTGAAATCGTTCTCTTTCGATTCTTGGATCGCCAATTTCGCTTCTGAAGCTTTGACTCTCGAAACCGAGACTTCCTTTCCTGGATGAATCATTTTGTAATGATGAACGATACTCTTTCCTGAGAAGACGCAGAGTAGACATTTGACCTTTTCCTGACCATAGCTAACGTAATCCAGGAGCTGAGTACCGTCAATGTTGATCTCTAATTCTTCGTTCTTCAACTTGTGGTCTTCTTTGTTCAGTTCTTTGTCGACTAGTGAATCAACTTGCATAATCGAATCTTCCTTTTTCACAATATCCTCTAAATCCTCGGATTTTATCTCTTGCTTCACGACTAGTACCGATTCATTAGAATCAGCCACAGAACCATTAAACTCCTCTCTTTCGTTTTGATCGGGCTCGGGCTTCACTTTGGATGCGGCTTCTGAACCATGAATTTGTTTTCTAAGTTCAAGGTCTTCAACAACTTCTATCGAAGGTCGCCTGAAATCATCATCTAAAACCTCCGGATCCTTGGCAGTAGATCGTTTTGCATTTTGAGCTTTCTTCCTTTTTGCCTTAGACACAATACCCAATCGCCAGCCACCTTTCCTCTTCTTCTTCTTCGGACCTGTCTTCTTCGTCGTTTTTTCAGTCTGCTGTGAATTTTCCAAATTCTCAGCATCCGCTTCATCATCCTTCTGGACATTTTTACCCGTCTCTTCTGCTTTTTTCGAGGCGACACTACTCGACATGGAAAGATCAGAGGTAAGGCTTTCAGTATCAGTAAGCGCTGCTTCGTCTTTATTAGCCTCATCTTCTTTATTAGCAGAAGCTAAAATCCGTCTCCTTGCAGCTAAACCAGCTCTCGTCCTTGGCCTCTTTTCCGTTACTGTTTTGGGGCTTTCAGAATGAACCGGACTGTCGAGAGTCGCAGCCAACTCTGAAACATCCAAACTGAAACTTTCATCAGAGGAACTTCCATTCGCTTTAAACTCATCCAACTTTGAAGTGTCGGCTCTCTGGAGAAGAATCTTTGGTTCTTTCATCAAGCCGCTGGCTTGCAATATTCTCTTACATTTCGGTCCAGCCATTTTCTTTTTCTTTATTGGTTCCGGATTGACTCCTCTAACCGACAGAGGCTGATCTTCCTCGCTCTCTGATTGGGACAAGAACTCCTTAGAAACTGGCTTTTTGGAAAACTTAGGGCCGGGTCTATTTCTTGGTTTTGGCTTAACTTGCACTACTGCTTCGGGAGATTCAATAGTGCTTTCGTGAGCGGTGCTAGAAGCAGTAGGACTAGTCAAGTTTGGTACCGCTGGTGCGGGTTCTTTAGCCAATCTGCAGGTCCTTTGACCAGCGGTTATGATTCCTGAACTGATGTAATCCTTTAAGTCTTCCTGCAACCTTTCTAGAGAATTTTTTCTTCTGGGTTTCGCCCTCAACTTCGGGGCAGATTCCAGATTCAGTGACTCACTTGATTCTTTGGTTTGTTCCTCTTTTAATAGTTGCTCATTTGATTGTTCCCCTCTTGATTGATTCCCCCTTGATTGTGCATCTCTAAATTCTTCTGCTGTTGGTTCTTTAACACCTGCTTTCTCCTCTGGGACTTGTTCTTCTTTAGATTCTTCATCCTTAACAAGGTCTTCTTCAGGCACTTGTTTCGCAGCAGTAGACTTATTTCTTGGTTTCCTTGGTTTCCTTCGATCCTGGACCTTCTTCACTTCTTTCACAGTTTCATCTAATTGTCCTATCCTCTTGGCGAGAGATTCATCCTCAGATTCGGAAGAATCAGATACAATCGCACGTCTCTTCTTCATAATAGGTTTCTTCTTTTTAACTTCATCCTTTTCGGTATCGGTACTATCAGAATCAGATTTAACGATATCTTTGATCTCACTCAGATCCTCAATTTCAAAGACTGTTTTTAATTTCTTGTACATCTGTGTTCCTTTCAGTATTTTCCTTCCGCAGTCTTGCTTAAGAATAATATTGATGAAATCTTTCAAATCTTGCACAGTTTTTATCTTAGATTTTTCCTCGTCTTCAGGTGCCTTCGCGTCTTCGTCCACACTATTTGCATCTTCGGGAACTTCCTCTGAATTCTTCGACTTTTTTTTCTCTTTCTTATCTTTATCATTTACTTTCTCTTTCTTGGAAATCCTATCCTTGCTCTGCAAACTTTTGTCCCGTCGATCTTTGTTCTTCACATCATCTTTTCTTTTTGAATCATCATTTTTCGAACCAGCTTTCGAATCATCGCTCTTGGAACTCTTCATTTCGGAAAAGATACTCAACTTCTGCGACGACCCAGATTCTGGTTTATTCAACTTTGGAATTTTGAACTTCTGTAAGACTTGCTGACCAGCAGCTGCTTTTGTGTCAACGACACCATAAAGACTCTCAAGGGGAGAATGCATTTTATCCCCTTTCTCAGCTTCCTCCTTTTTCTTGGACCCTGATTTGTGGGATTTCTCTTTTCTCTCCTTTTCCTTTCTCTTATGCGAGTCAGATTTGGATGAACTCTTAGAACTTGATTTGTGTAAATCCTTCGAGTCAGATGATTTCTTGGACTCTTTCTCCTTTTCCGCAGGTTTTGACTTCTCCTTTTCGACAGTTTTTGTTTTTTCTTTTGCAACTAACCTAGGGTCTCTTGGTGTAGTTTCTTTGTTTTGAGTAGGACTCGGAACTGGAGGTTCTAGTCGCATTCGAGGATCCTTGGTAAAACGATTTCGATTATCCCAATCATTCTGTCTGTCTCGATCCATTTGTCTATCCCGATCGATTTGCCTGTCACGATCGATTTGCCTGTCCCGATCCATTTGTCTGTCCCGATCCATTTGTCTCTCTCGATCCATTTGTCTCTCTCGATCCATCTGTCTCTCTCGATCCCAGTCCCACTCTGGCCGGTTAGTGTCCAATCGAATGTTCACAGATCGAGGATCTCTGTGAAGAACTGGTCGCTGATTTCTAATGACATCACCGGGTCTGTTCCAAGAAGGAGGATTTTGATGTCCATATTGCATTGAGTTGGTGTTAAATCCTTCAGAAGCAGGTGGAATATGAGGGTATGGCTGTTGTGGATAATGGGAATCGTAATTCGGATAAGGAACAGCAGGCCTCATAGATGGCATCATGTTATTATAACCAGGAGTTTGAGGCATATTCAGGTTTCGATTCATATTAGGAATCATGTTAGGATTCATATTTGAATTCATGTTAGGAATCATGTTAGGATTCATATTGTGATTCCTGTTTGGATTTATATTAGGATTCAAGTTAGAATTTATATTCATATTCATGTTTGGATTTCTCTCCCACGAATCCTTATGCATACTCGAATCTCGTGGCATTCCGTAGTGATTTGCCACGCTCGACATCGAATTCACATTCGCCCCATAATTCCACTGATTGGAAGGACCCGGCGTCGCTGGAATGGGAGGCGAAAACGAAGTCGGATTCACATTAAAGTCGTGAAGAGAGTACAAATCTGTAGATACAGAAGCTCGAGGAGGAGCTGCTGGTTTATCTTTTGCAAGTCGAGGGTCGGCGTTTTTCTCTTTCAGTAATCTCGCGCGAATTCTTGGGTCGACGGGCAATTCAGGCGAAGGAGTTCGCTCTTTACCGCCAGAAATAAACGCGTCAAGTTTGAGAGTCATAGGTGCAATTTTCACGTTCCCAGTTTGCTTCCTACGAATAGGTGTTACTGTTTCAAGTTCAGGAGGCTTCGCTGCTTCTTTTTCCTTTTCGGTATCCTTCTCATTTGTCTGCTGATCTAATCCGTCTTTTATAATCTTATTTTGATTAAGGATCAAGTCCTCCAAATCCGCCATAGAAAGAGGTGGTACGTCGTTCATAGACGGCGGAGTTACCATTTGTTGAGGTGGAGGTACAGGACGTGGAGGTTCTTCTGGTATTTTCGGCGAATTAGATCTGTCAGTGAAAAGTTCAGGATCGGGAGACTGAAGTCCCATTTCTGGAACGTTCAATGGAGAGTCTGCTCGGGGATTTGAGTCACTCAAATTCGCATCGTAGCTATCTTCGTCAAAAACTTCATTTAATTCTCTTTCAGTTAGTTGTTTTTGAGGTGGAGTGACAGCTCTGGGAGTGGTGATTCTCTTGGAGATATTGTTTCCAACTAGTTTCGCAGCTGTTACAACGTCGGAACCAGTAACAATTATTGGTTTCCAGGTATGCGTATGCACGTCTGGTGTCGGTGATGGCAGTTTGTCATCGAACGCGTCCCATTCTTCGTCGATACTCATGTCGCTATCGCGCTTTGATGATTTCAAGAAATCATTTAAGTGCCTAATGGACTTGATTGAACTGTTGTCCGAGTTGTCATCTGAGCTTTCTGAAAGGTCCACAATTTCTCCATCCTCTGGACTATGAGATTGACTTTCCAAGTGTTCGATAATGGCGTCGTTGTCGATGCCATCGTCGATAGGAAGGAAATTATCTCTGGGGCTGTAGGGTGGAGTTGGACTAGACGAGGGACTAGACATCGGACTTCCAGCTCCGTCCTCGATAGAAGCGTCCAAGTTCCCTACTTGATGAAACCGTGTGTTTCGAAGAGATCTAGAAAATATGAAAGAGAGATTACTTTGAAGAATTGCAAAAACTGACTTTAAAGACTTGTAATTCTTCTCAGTAAATCATCTTCAGAACTTCAATTCACAAAGAAAAAATCAAATTCTCTTTAGCAGCCCTTCTGTGAGTTCCATTTTTTTTTTAAATTAATAGAATAGATGTAAGCAAAAATTTTAATTTTACAATAAGAAAGAAAGTTGATCGGGGCCCTTCTTATGGAACCTCACATATGAATAATAGTAGATAAAATCAAAATTAAAAAATGTTTGAAGTACTCACGATGAAAATGCAGAAAGGTTATCATCAATAGAAGCTTCTGCGTTTGTCTCTTCCCTCAGTGCCTAACATTAAGATAAAATTAGAAAAATGAAAACTAAATACAATACCATACATCATACAAGTTTACTTCGAGAAAACATAAATAATTAGAAAAATACTGAAAAAGTATCATTAAATCTGGACTTTAAATAAAATATTTGAACCTAAAAATCGTTGAATTAAATTAATTATTTAATTATTAAGATTATAAACGTCAAACAACTTGGAACTAACTTCAGCTAACAAAAAAAAAAAACGATAGATGAGAAATGAAGAACCATGAATTGCAATAAAAAAAAAAAAGAAACTCGCTGGACATTTGTTGCTATGGTTACGTTCCATGATATTCATACGCATTCATCAATTTTTTGGTTGGAAGAGAATTAGTTTTAGAAAAAGATTATGAATTTAATTTATAACCAGAACATTTGGAAGGGAAAAAACTCAGGGAAAAGATTTTGTAATTTTGTAAACACTGGGTTTTTCGACTTTGAAAGCAGTGTCAAGTAAGATTTGGTGCAAGTAGGTTGTCAGCCAAGGTTAAATTTTATTAGCTGCTCAGCGCATGCGCATTTCACTTTAATATGTGAAATAAAATAATTATTATACAGATTATTATTAACTTAGTAAGTAATTCAGTGAATTATTTTAAAAATATGTGGTTAAACGTTGATTCAATAGGGTTCAAAAATAAAATTAATATACAAAACTGCATAAAAAACTATGATTTCTAAATTGGGGTTATGTCAATGTTTCATGACTACCAACCTCTGTTGTACTTTTTTGATAAAGCAAATGTAGTTTGGCTATCGTCACGAAGTAGAACAAGGAGATTAAACGCCTCAGATGACCTTGGCCGAAAAACCTCGCTTTTTGGAACTGGAATGGTGGTCAAACTAGAATTAGCAGACCTGGCGATCCTTGCGGGACAAGCTTGCAAAAGAACCTTATTCGTTGACACGTAGTCACGTGAGAACAAGACCACGTGAACTTATATCACGTGAACACGTCTCAACGAATAAGATTTTGCCGCAAGGATCGCCAGGATCACCATTAAAGTTCCAAAAAACGGGGTTATTTTTCGTAAGAGAGTTGAATCTCCTTATTCTACTTCGTGACTATCGTATTCATTATTATATAATATGTGATGTGGAACGAAGAAATCAGCCTTACGACCAAAAAATCGATTTTCAGGTTTTTATTGATTCTGAATAATGAGGATTTCCCCTATCAAAAAAAAAAAAAAAAATCCCCATTACTCCACGATCAAAATTGAATTTTCTAGAACTCAAAGTTGTACGAGCGCCCCCTTTGTCTTCATTTCACTTTGATCCGCTTTTTCTCGTGAACTCATTTTCGGTCGTAAGGCTGGTTTCTTCATTCCACGTCACATATTGTTAAGTAAACCGAATGTTGAAATATTTATTTCCTTTCATAGTGAAAAACAATGTGTTAACTCTTTGCGTCATGTTTGGACCTTCTGTTTGGTGATTTTTCGCTTATAACCTACAACTTTATTATTATTGACACTAACATTTTCCAAAAGTATTTTTATACTTCTCCAGTAAATTTACGATCTTGCATGCTAGTTTTTAGATCCAAAATATTCATTAGTTTTCGAGAAAAAAATTCAAAAGGTCTAAAATTTTCAGGTTTTTAATGTTGAGATTTTTTGTTTCTTTAAATCATATCCTTAGGCATGAAGGGTTGGTAGGAACAATTCAGGAGTATCAAGTAGAGGGACGGAAGAGAAAAGTAAGACAAAGACTAGAATACACAGAAAAATAGTATAAAACTGTATAACCAAATATTAAGTTTTAAAATCTAGGATCATAAAAATTAACATTCAGATTATACGGCTCAACACCTTAGATCGCTATCCCAAACTTTAACGCCCAAGATGATAAAATTTTATTACATAAAATCATTTCTTTCTAAAAGAAAAATGTGTGAACCTAGCGAAAAAGAATGAATTGACACAAATTGAATTGAAAAAACTAAGACGCACCGTGAATCCTGCTTTGCGACAATGACGGATTGGACCAGTGTGGCAATTCGTTTAAATTTGAGAAGACGGTATTTAAGTTTTGAATATTCTATTCATGCAAATGCGGTGAACAAGTTTGAAGGAGCGAATTCTTTCCAATGCGTCAGCACGGATTTATTCATGAGTCTGTCAATTCATTTCAATTCGTGAGACTTAAAGCTCAACCTCCAATTCGTCTGAATACGTGAGCGCGAATTTATTTGGATTTTGGTTAATTCTTCTGAATTCAAACATGCAGAAAGCGGAATTTAAACGATTTAACGCGAATTCAAAACGCAAATTCTTTTCAATTCGTATCAATTCTTTTTTGTTTACTGGGAAGGTGGGGAACAAAGAATATTTTTCAGGATACCAAAATAAAGGTTTTCAACCATGAAATCTTTTCCCCGCAGTTTCGTCACCTTCAAGCATTTTATACTCCCAGGAGCTTAGCATCTTATCCAAGACAATGAAAAGCATATTTCAGTTACTTGTTTCTTATAATTAAAAAAAAATTCTAAATAATCTTTCAAAGGAACTTTACTGAATGATATATTTAATCTTTACAGTTAAACTAATATTTACCTCTCCCACTTTGTGATATAATTTCTCCAGGACGTCCTCGCATCTTTGTAAAGTTTCCATTTTCAACCTGAGTGATTAAAAAGTAAAAAAATAAATATCTCTATTATGAGAAAATGAGAAGTTTCTTTTCGAATAAAGTATAAAAATACGTACTTTTTCTTTGACTGCGTCAGGACTTCATGCAGACTCTCCATTTTCTTCAACGACTTGTGATCATTCATTTGACGATGTCTTTCAATCATCATCTCCAAGAATGGAATGTACCTTTTTACATCTGAGAATCTTCTATCGTACTCTTCATTGTCACTCTCTAAGAGCTGATTCATATCATCTAACTCTTTTGGCCTCGATAAGTCGTCGTAATTATCGTTCATGAAAGTCCTTCCGGTTTCGATCGTAAGCAGGAAGTTATCTGCACCATCCTCAAAATTTACATTTTCTGCTCTATTCTCGACTCGCTCTTCAATCTTAGGTTCATTCTTTTGGGATCTATTCTTATTTTTCTTCTTTTTCTTCTTGGGTTTTTTGTTTAACTCTGGAGTTCCGGGTGGTAATTCTATGTCCGATAGATTTACAGTTTCGAACTGGTCAGGATCAGGAAAAACATCATCGGCAGGTTTTTCTTCCTCGACAACTACATTGCTTATCGCAGATGTTGTGGAAGGGCTAATTTGGTTGAAAGGTTCAGGGGTCGACGCTGGAATTTTTTCTCCATTGTCGAAGTTACACAGCAATGCAGGTTCACTGGCATGTGGACTTGGTGTTCTTCTGAACTTGCGAGTTCTGCCGAACCTATCCACTTCATCGAACTTGCTCACCACATCGAAATTCTTTAATACGTTGAACCTTCTCATTGTGGCGACTGGAAGTTCTGTAATGAAAATATTACTTAAACTTGGTCTTTAGACAAAATAACTTTTACTGACGAAGTGAATTTTACAATGAAAAATCTGTGGATCAAGGTTTATGCAACTTTTGGTTTCTTGGTATCACAAATTACTAAAGATAAATAAGAACATAGAGCTATAATAAACACTAAAGGTTCTGAAAATAAAAACGACGATTAAGTAAAGAAATTAACAAAATAAAAGGATAGGTTTACATCTTTATTAAATCCAAAGTTTTTTTTCTGAAAAAATATTACACATGCCTTAATCCTAGTAATAATTTTAGTTATTATAAAGTAATAATATAATAATATAATATGTATATCAAGACAACTATCATATCCGATATAAGTTGGGCAGGTACTGAAATCTTCTGGAGAACTTTTTTTATTACGATTTGGTCACTTTTTGATTTCTTGCGAATTCCATTTGCTTTTTATTTGATGAACAGCGATTTAAATAGTTCTTCAATTTATTGACATGCACAGTAGTACAAATTGGATAGAAATCAAAAAAAAGATTCGGAAACTCATGTGTCGAATGCCAATTTTCAATTAATTCGTTTTTTACACCTTCAATAGATACGATGTTTAATTACATAATTAGACTGTAGAATCATTTTATTTAATTCGCATCCATTTTAACTCCTCAAAAGTGTAGTAGTTTCATCTTCCATCTTATAAACGAAAGGGTGTGCCTGATTTAATTTTCTTATGATAGCAACAATATAAAAAACATTGTTTCTATCAAATCTTCATATTCTAATTTATAACATTTGCATAACTTAAAAAAAATTGTATAAAGGAATTTAACCCTCAAATACCACACTAGTGCGAATTCGCACCAGCAAAATTTTCAAACAAGTATGACATTTCAGAAAATTT